>LS042816.1:0-10240 GCA_900241095.1 Acartia tonsa | reverse complement strand
CTACTAAAGGAATCACCATGCAAAATTTGAAATCGATAGGACAATTCTAACATGCCTAAATTAACGGAAAAAGCTATTCGTTACGGACGTACGGACGGACCGACCCTAATCATAGAAAAGCTTCGCTTTTAAAAAGGTTACATACTAAAAACAATAATAAAAAATCATTAAAAGAGTATCTTAGAGATTTTTGTTTAATCCTAGTTTTCGAGAGTTTGTGTTTAGGTTAGGTTTTATTGGTTAGGACACCGCAGGGATATGTCCTCTAGCAGGGGTTAGGCATAAAGGGAAAAAATAAAACCGAATTATTTTTATCTATTGAAAATATTCGGTGGAGGGGGTTCCTTGCTCGCTAGGCATTTTGAGGAAGAGCATAAGATCTAGATAGACATAACTTTAAATTTCCAAACTTTTAGATCAATTTTTCTTCTGAGTTTCCATCCCTGTGTGAAAATGTTAAAACAAATAATTTTTCTAATATTTTGTATTCTAAGAATCACTAAACACTTTTGAATGACATGCCAACGACAAACAAGAACGATATTGTTCATTGATACACCTTCTTGACATTATAGAATAAAGTTAGGGCTGGTAGAATTGTCCTTGAACATCAAATCTTCATAAATTTCATAAAGATTCTTACTACGTTTGAGTATGATCCATCATTGCCAGAAAGGCAATAGTCTATTTCAGAAACTGTTTGACATATTATTATTATTTGTAATGTGATTTTTAAATGATGATTCCTTGTACGCCAAGGCATGGTTATTGAAATAATTCTAATAAATTGGGCTGTGTTTTTACAAATATTATTATCATTGTTAAATATGACAGGTAGTTTCATAGACAAAGAGGCGGACAAAGTGCGTTATAATGATGCTACGCTTATAAAAAGTATGTACACAACGAAATGAAATTGTTTTTTTTTCACCGTTAATTTAGCTGTCATAACACATATATATCGTTGGGGGGAAAGGTGAATGGCCGGTTACATGGATCATGTCGGCAAGCTGCAGCTATTCATCATATATAATGATAAAGATTACAGGCGACCAGCTGCGAAACGTCTGGCTGCGGTTTTTCGTCCTAACGTAAAATAAGATAAAATACCAAGGACCTAAAAGTTGGCAGATTAAAATTTTTCGCGCGTTTTACTTAGATGCTCACGCATTGTGCTCATTTGATGAAAAGCAGCTACAATATTTCATCATCATTGCCTTTTAGTTCTCGGCAGAACGTAGGCCATATTTCATAATATTTCATCATAATAGCATTTTATCAGGAATTTAACGGGATACGATAATGGAAGATATATAGATATGTATCCCCATTGATGATCAACAAAGTTTTCCCTATAGTAGATTAAAAATATTGGTTGGCAATAATAGACATTACTAATTTGGAACCAACTAATTAAAATGCAAGAAAAGTAACCTTAAGCCTTTGAGCCAAAGATAATGTTAAATTAGAACATTATAAATATAGTAAGAATAATAGAATGTTATACAGTAATTTTGAAGTTGAGGTGTAACTTGTACTGGTACACAAAGTTTTAGAAACACGTTATCTTATTCGTTGGCTTACAAAACTTTGGATACTTAAATTAAATCTTGTTATTTTAAAACTGCAGTGTCTAAACTGTTCAACCAATATTGTTTATCATCAATTAGGATATATATCCATTGATTGTCCATTGTCTTATCCCTAAGTACTTATATGTATTTATAAGAAACCCCCGCGAACTAATAGCAGCTTCCAAAAGGGAAATAAAATATGAAAATATTGATTTTTTTCAAAAAATATGGTTCGGGTTAACAACCTGTAACCAACAGGGATATGGGGATATGAAAATGGACAATAATTTAATCATACATCCAAAATTCATATTTGGAATTATCCCTGGGAGGAAGAAACGGTTGTAGATTAATCAAACCTTACTTATACTTTTCCTCCCTGACAAAGAATGGTTTTGTCTTGACTTCTTTTTTTTGTGTGTAAGACGCGCCAAGAAAATTGGCGCCAAAAATTCATAACTGTAATGCCTATAACACTCTTTTCTTCGTTCTCTCTCTCTCTCTCTCTTTTCTATATATCTCTCTCTCTCTCTCTCTCTTTCTCTCTCTCTCTCTTTTTATCTCTTTCTTAAGATACTTTTTTACTCCCTTCTGGTGCTTTTTAGCTTTCTCGCTTCATCTCTCTTCTTTTTATTTAATTTTGTCCCTAGACAATTTGTTCTTCTTTTTTTAACTTGTTTCTGTTTCTTTTTTTCGAACCTTTCTATTTCTCTTCTTTTTTTGGTGCTTTCGACCTAACATATTAATTGACCAGCAACCTTCCCCCGAACCCTCCCATTTTTTAGCCTTTTCATGGGGCTCTAAACATGTTGGTCCTTCATAAGAATACTTTCTGTGTAAGGCTTTTGGAAACTTTGCTTGACCTAACCTAACCTTAAAATGTTTCATCTTTGGTCCAGATTTAATTAGGAAATTTACACATTTTTGTTCTTTAAAAGTATCTGCCTTTAGAAACTTCTATTATGGAAAGCTTTGAACGTAAATCTATGCATGTTAGAATCTTCTTATTGATCTTAAACCTTGCATTATAGAATAGAGTGGGATAATCTTGGGAGTCAAAAAGTCATAACAAAACTATTTTTTTGCCAGGGAGAGTAAGGATAACTGAAGTTAAACTACAACCCCTTCATCCTCCAATAATAATATGCTACCAAAGGTATAGAACTATGCATTTTGAGTGGAAGAACTATATTCTCTCTTCTGTAAGCGTGTTTTCTTGAGTATGAAGAGGATGACAACATCCATAAAAGCTCAGCCAACCAACTTCCATATCAAAGAAATTTAATATTTTATTTATATCTGAACAAAATTACTTTAGTATAGGATACTTACTTACGTATTAATATTTTCGTCTTGATAACAGAGATTAGCTTATAAAATTGTGCCCATTCGTCCGAAGAATCATTATTCTAAAAATTAACTGAATGCTATATTTAAACTACAGAACATGTTGTCAAAAATTAAAAAATCACATGTTTTAAATGGGCACACGTAATTTTTTTGTAATATGGTAACAGAGTTACTAAATTGTACCTGACTATTACAGGAATCATCATTCAAATTCTACATTCCTTAATTAAAGATCATAGTAATCCATTACAGACATCGGACTGACAGACGAACGGGTTGATCATAAATATAGAAAATCCTTATTTTTTTTTATAACCGTTGAACTTTCATACATTTGTTATACACATGTACAGTAGTTACTTAAAATGTCCCATAAAAAAAGTAAAGTTGGTAAAATAGCACCTTAATTCTTATTAATAAGTATACGTATGTCGTATTGTATTTCAATTTCTTGCCAGGTTTAATACGGGATCTAAGGAGAGGTAAATGTAACAAAATGTATAAATTCAAATGTACAGCAACATTATTCGGGGGGTGGTGGGGTATAGTATCTATTGCATGCCCCTTCCCTTAATATCAACCCTTCTATTAGACCTAAAGTTATAATATTTTGTTTGCTTTTTAGTTTCTCATGCTCTCTAGCTGGATGACCCTGCAAAGATTGCTGGCTTCCTGTGGCCGCTCGGATAGTTTTATACAGAATAAGTTATGTGAAAACCAGATCCCATAGGCGCATTGGTTCTTAGATATACGGCAACCATCTTTAAACTATAAGATTTATAGACAGAACTTAAGTATACAAAATGAAAATAAAGGTATGTATCGTAATGTATTTCTATGTCCTTTTGAGTGTATATGTTTTGTAAGATCACGTAAACGGCTGTGCTCTATTGCTCTCTTAGGTTTGATATTGATTCAGGGCAGGTTTAAAGCTATTTACATAAGGGGGGTAGGTCCTGAGCATTGATAATGTATTTCTAATGCAAAATTGTACAAAGTTATTACCGAATCCTTTTTTTCGCAGAAGCTTAACTTTTTTGCTCGGTTTTAAACAAAATAGTTTTGAATTACATTATTCTACACGATAGTTCAGAGATAAAGAGATAGAACAATAAACGATAAATTGATATTAATACATATTATTATTTGTTTAATTGTGTCTTTTGTAGCTTATGTACGTTTTTTTCTATATACTAATGGCGATGTTGCGAATTTGGTTATGTTCGTTTAATTTTTTCCAAATAAACTTATCTTTTTTCCGTTAGCTTATTAGCTCTAAAATGAGAACTCAAAGTACAAATTATAACACTTTTTGTGTACGTTACAATACATCCCTTAAGTTTTTTTTAATGATAAACAAAATTAGTCCTTCTGTAGTTTAAGCTTATTAGTGGAGAGAAATTTGGTACACTGCACTGCTAATGTGTACCAATTCACCAAGATTTAATAAAGAAAGTTACCCCCATTATTCAGAATTTTTACCCCACAAAAAATTAAAATTGAAGGCAGATAAAGAGTTATTTTATTATACTAGTTTATTACACTAGTCCTCAAAGTTTTATAATAACATTTTCCTTTTCGTTGGTTGAAAAACTTTGGGGACTTCATTGAATTTTGATTGTTTTGTTTATTATCTTGAGTGTTCAAACGTTTCAACTACTAATTTTAATCTACAGAAGGCGTAATATTGAGCATAATAATTGGGGATGTATATCAATTTATCAGCCATTGCCTTATCCCTTTGGATCCCTGCATTGAGATGAAGATTAATTAGACTCTTCTGCTTAACACACAAACTACCGCTCTGCTACTTTAAATATTGTTTAAAATGTGCCATTTTAAGTTCATTAATTTAAAGTTTTTTAGGTATTCTGTTTTGGTGTAAATGAAACTGCCACTAATCAAGTGCGAAGCTTTTCTATTATTAGGGTCTAGGCGTCTAGAAGGGGATGGAAGACCAAATACGTGCCACCCGTCCATCCTGCACCGTGCATCAATAATCCTACTGTGCTGGAAAGGTTCTGGGGTAGATACCAGACTGTTACTTCACAAGAATCTTCAGAAAAGTCTGGCCTACGTTGTTATCAACAATTTTCAGAGAGGTGTTAAACAGGATTTATAACTGAATATATGTATAAGCATAGCTTTTACAGATGTTGTCATCCTTGTAATGTTACTAAAAGCCACTGGTTTCATTTTAACAATACGGCTTAATTAAGTTCGGGGACACACACAAAATTACTAGAAAAAAATGCATAGTTACTTTTCAAATATCATAGCTTCTTAACGTTTTTGATTTTAAGAGTTATGCTTTTACTCTAATACACATTTTTCATATAATTTTTCATGGCGGCCACAGGACTCTAGCTAACCTTTTGGAACACTTCAGACGGGAGGGGTGAAATATACAGCCCCTCTCCGTTTTTAGGATATTAGGGATTAGGTTATTTTTTTTTATATAAAAATGTTCCTTTCCCTACTTCAAACGAACATTACATGAAAATACAAAAGTAAGACTTTAGACGAGAAAAAAAAACACGGATGTTTAATCTTAAAAATCAATTGAAGCTAAAAATACTTTAATAAATTGATGTACAACTTAATGAATTAATAGTTATTTCTTTCATCGTATTATAAACGGCTTTCCGCGGCACCTCGGGGCTAAAAAACTGGTTTTAATCTTTTGATTGTACATTTTTATATTCGTAGAAAGTTGTATATAATAAGATGCTAGACATGGTTTTTTCGTATGGATGAGAACCGGTTCCTATCCACCGGATTCGAATGAATACGAGAAAAATCCTTACTATACTTCTTCAATAAATATTTTTTTTCGATAAATCGCATTATTGATACTTAAAGGGTCATGCTAGATTTTTGTGTAGCTTTATATATTTTCCCCTTTCAAACCAATTCTACTTTTAAAAATTGATTTGCGACTATAGAAAATAAATTTCAAACATATTTTGAAATTGAAAAGAAAATCTATACTGAGATATTAATTTACAATTGCCTGCTGTAATTACTCTAAATCAAAAATACTTTTATTTTTTTACAAAAAAAATTTTTTTTGCAAACTATATTTTGTGTAGCAACAAATAAGATATATCCATTATCCATCCTACTTTGATTTTATGTTCAGGTTCAATTTATCTTGATTGGTGAGGAGGGTGCGACACAGATCAGAACTCTCTCAGATCCTGATATGAACTTCTTCAAGAAAGGAGACCTGGATACCTTCCTTATGACCGTGGACAGGTATAATTTTTCACAGAACTTGGCAAACCTCAATAGTTATAGCTATTTCTGCAGCCGCCAGTAAACAAGCAGTCTACAATCCCCAAAATTAAATCAACTGATGGCTGCTGAAAGCTGAAAATTTTATTTCAGCCACTTAGAATGTGGTCAGCTGTTGCCAAGCAATCCTTTTTTAAACTATCCACTAGAAGTGCTAAAATGCTCTTAATTGAAAGCTCGTTATTCTGTACATTGACTTTGTGGGGACTCAATATATGTATCCATTTCTAAATTTTCTAAACAATCAGAATTTTGTTGATTTTAGTAAGCTTAGTCATACTAATTTTAGACTGCATGTTGATAGTCCAGCCGCCTTGATGTTTGTTCAGTTTCGCCGCCAATCATTTTTCGGCTGCCATAATCAGTTTAAACATTCTTAATTTCTAGACCTCTGGGACCGTTATCATACATAAAGATCTGGCATGACAACAGTGGTATCAGAGAGATGCAGCCCTGGTACCTGTCCTATATCATCATTCATGACCTACAGACTGGCATCAAATCCAGGTAAGTTATTGGAATTAGTAACTTTTTGTAACCTTTGTGTAAGTGTAGGACATTTTTATACATATTGATCTAAGCTTTAAAATATGTACGTTGATAAGGACGTGCTTAAATGCACCTTTTGTAGAATTATTTGAAAAGATAGAAAAGATTAATGAATTAAACAAAGATATTAATCTGTTTTATGTAAAAACAGCTGTAACCAATTCAATAATTCGAAAAAATAGTTGGTAATTTAGCTGATTTTGTCGTGATTTTTTGGAGCAACGTTTCGTAGTAAAGACGACCTTTTTTATCTGCCACCCAAAAATTATTTTAGATTCATTTCGCTTATTGGCTATTAACTATGTATTCCTACATGAAAAATAAATCTGTAAAAAAATATATAGATCAACTTTCAGAGTTTAAAAAAATATTAAAACTTGTGTAGTTTTACACATTTAATATTTAGGTTTATGGCAGATAGATGGCTTGCAATTGACAGAGATTCATTTGATTCTCTCATTCAGGTTAGGCTTCATATTCAAAATAAAATTATTTAAAGTACAAGTTTTTCTTTTACTCTTCCAGATTTTTTTTGCTGAATATGCCATTTTTAAAATTTATCATTTAAAGAGAAAAAAGAGGAGGGGGTTACACCTATTCTTAAAGCAATTCTTATTATTTTGTAGTCCTAAGCCTTTTTTCTTTAAAAGTTGCTACGCTAAAAATTGTCGCGGCATTTAAAGTGCGTTTTTTTAAATGTGTTTTCTATTGGGGTCATTCGCCTTAAACACACTAGGAATTACATACGTAAATGATTAAAAATTATAGGTTCCTGTTTCAACTTTGAATGCTGACTGTGATGCTGGATTCTTAATGAGACAGGTTAATCAATTTTTTAAAAAATTATGATTAAATATCCATCAAAGTACAAAAAAGAGACAAAGGGATTTTTAAAGCAGAGGTTCAGTTAAGATAAAAAAAAATTTAAAACACAAAACTTTTATATTATAGACAAGTGTCTAATACTTTTGAAGCATGACAGACAGACCGAGACTTAGGGAATCATCAAAAATTAAGCTGTCTATCTTAAATAGAAGTCGAGAAAAACGCATTTCCCATAGCGTAACGGACAGACAAAAAAGTAAGTTTTTGTGTATATGTGCTTTTGTCCGATAAAAATTGCAAATAGAGCAAAAAGTAAAAAAATATATAGAAATTTGATAAAATATCTACTTTTTCAATTTACTAGGTATTATCAAATTACATCTTATTTCTATAAATCATATATAATGAAAAGTTATAAAATACAATTTTTCAGGAAGGAATGGGTTAATGGGCTGTTTATTACACTTGTCCCCAAAGTTTTATAAAAACGTTTTCTTATTCGTTGGCTTTGGGGACTTTTGTAGGATTTTAATTGGTTGGTTCTTTAAGTTGTGAACTACATAAGATGGAATTTTGTGCGTCATTATTAAGAATGTTCAACAATTTATCGGCCATTGTATTATCCCTTTAGATTACTGACAATTGTTTGAGCATTCATTAAACGACACCAAATTAGTTCTTTTAATGCAAACATATCAAACATTAATTTTATTAATGATTTTTTTTCTCGATAGATTTCATTTGAATAAGAAACCATAGGTATAATTCTATAATTTTTCCTTTCCTAATAATCCCAAGTAGATCAGGTATTTATTTTGTAGGGTATCTTCAACACACTGAAAGATGATCATGTTTGGTGGAGTGTTTTCTCAAGACCTCTTAGAAGTAGATTTACCAGGTGATGATTACTAAAAATTATATTTGTTTGTTGAAATATTAATCACATCTTTTTAAAATATAGTAAACGTTTGACTACCTCATAATGAAACCTTGTTGGGAATACAATATTTTACAGCAGGCCTACATAATTAAGGTTTCTAAACTATTCTATAAAGTAGTATGGCTTCTGGTCTAGGAACTTAACGGAGTTCTACATATTAAGAAAGCTTTCAATAAGTCTCGGGATGGTTTTAGACTATTTATTTTTAAACTTATTGTTTGGGATTGTTAGAGGCTTCAACATGGCTTCAAAATGGCGGTTTGATGGCATATGTTCGTGCATTTTACAATTTTCTAATCAGCTGTTTGTTTTCAGGACTCAAAGAGCTTGTGTGAGTATGGCTTGCTTCTCATTGGCCATGATGACAAATGCTATGTGGTAAGTCGTACTTAGATGCTTATCATCCATATAAATTTCTACTCCATAATTGGCGGTCTTATTTCAGTTAATTTCAGATGTTTTAAGATTTAAATGATTATTATGTGAGCTAAAATGAAGTTTTAAGCGTCATCTCTTTAATTTTCATCAAGAAGTTAATTCCTGTATATTATTGAGATTAAAAATCACGCAACCTGTATCCTTAATTTCAATTTTCAATAAGCATCTTTTTTCTTAATTTTTAAAAATATTTTTAAGGTATGGGGTAAATGAGAAGCACGTAGGCAACTCTTTTGGTAAACTGGCCAATATTTTCTCTGTTACTATAGAAGAAATTCAGGTCAATTATATTGTTACTAGCGGCTTCGCCCTCATATGCCTTTAAGAGCACTTGTGTGAATGGGGAGGGGGTCGTTCTTCAACTTTTTTAGTTGTATAAAGAAAAGAAGAGAACAAATTTATTTCTTATCCATCTCCTAAAATATTTATTAACCTTCCCTGGACCTATGAGAAGTTTCACTCTAAAGAAGAAACATATCTGTTCAGCGTTAAAGATA
The DNA here is from genome assembly GCA_900241095.1 of Acartia tonsa. NCBI lineage: Eukaryota > Metazoa > Arthropoda > Copepoda > Calanoida > Acartiidae > Acartia > Acartia tonsa. Next base: position 770 of record LS042816.1, on the reverse strand, counting down.
TCGTTCGCTACACACTTAAACAGACAAACACACACACACACACATAGACATCCTGTTGCTTTTATATAAGGACTAGCCCCTACAAGTTTCTAATGTAATCACTTGTGATATGTTTGACCTAATTGTTTACAAAAGTAGTAAAAATAGTATACATACTAATTTTCTTAAACTGTTATTTTAACATAATTATTCTTGTAAATGAAATGTTATGATTTGTTCAGTGTTACTAATTATATGAATAATCAAAATTGCTTTGTTTAACATTTTCTTTAGATTTTAAGCAATGATTTTTTAAATTTTGTTACTATTTAAATGTAATCATGCGTATTTTTATAGAAAAAGGATAATAAAGGGTTACACTTTCAATAGAATGTCCTTAAAACAAGCAACTTAACATTCATAAAAGCGTAGCTAAAAAAATTACACAGTCAAAGTTATTCCTCTTTGCAACATGAATCCTCATGCAAGGATTAAAATCATTAGAACAAGAATTATAAAAAAGCGTTTTATACTTGTTAAGTGCCTTTTTATTAGATATAATTATATGAAACAAAAAATGTTGTTATTGTAAAGACATACAGACACACTCCAAGTTTATAAAAGTATCACTGTTAAAAGTATTGAAAAAGAATAAAGAATTTATAAGACAATAGGTAACCACAACACAAAAATCTAAATTTTCATTAATATTGTTTTTTTTTCTTTTGTAGATGGGAGTAATTTCAAGTATTATCATAATAGTTCCAACTGTTCTTATGGTTCTCTTGTTC
>LS042940.1:27862-40396 GCA_900241095.1 Acartia tonsa | reverse complement strand
AACCCGCCCCCCCCACCCCCCCCCCCCCCCCCCCCCGCCCCCGCCCGCCCCCCCCCCCCCCCCCGCCCCCCCCCCACGCAGAAAATAGCCTAAATCCAACCAAAGACAAATACCCTAAAACAACAAAGGTACATAAGTGAGGCTTCAATATAATGATGAACCCCATTGGTTAATTCGTTAATGACTTTTGTGATATTAACCGACAAAAATTCTTGCTACTTTTATCAAAGAATTTTTCAAAATTCTTTAAAATTGTTTTGGAAATTCGAAACACCATACTGAAAGTTTTTGGAGGGAGGGGGGAGGTAGGAAAAGGTTAGATTTAGGGGAAGGGGTATCCCCTACGGGAGCACTCTGTAAATAGGCACATTCAATAGGTAATGTAACATTATGGACTGCGGGACAAATAAATTCAAACTCTTTCTCCACGGATAACATGGATAAATTAAGAGAAAAAAAACATAAAACAAATTATATGTTTTTTCACTCTATCATTGATTAAAATGAGTTTTTAGGTTGGATCATTGCTATAGTTGCACACAAGAACAATAATAAAACAAAATGCAATCTATAATACAAAGTAGCTTGATGTCCGTCCGTCTGTCTGTCCGTCCCTTAAGATCTCGGTAACCACTGCACCGATCGGATTCTACACTTCAGGGTATATACCTATTTGTCCTCTGGTGGTTTTAAGCTATTTTCTTGGGGGGTAAGACACCCACAACCCCCCCACCCAAAAAAAAATGAAAATTCCTCCCCCCCCCAAAAAAAAAATAATTTCTGAAGAAACTACTTCACATAAATTGGCAGCACCAAAAGATTATTTTTTTTTAAATTTACCTCACAAGGCAAAGCTCCTAGAGGCTAGGGGCGAAGCCGCTAGTTATCCATATAATGCAGTTTAAAATAAGTAAATCAATTTTCCACGACTATTATAAACATAAAAAGAGTTAGCATGGGCTAAAAAAATATCATTGATTTTTCTTAGCAAATTTTACTATTTCTTTATTCTTAGATTACCTCTTCTTTTCATTTCATGTGTAGCTTTTCAATACTAGTTTTCTGTTCGTAAAGCATTAAAAACTTTTTAACAAGGATGACAACATCCATAAAAGTGAAGCACTGAAACGGTAGGACAAACAGACATTAACACTTGTATAGTGTCAGGACTGAATAATCAGAATATAAATGTATAAGAGTTAAAGCAAAATTGTAAGTAAATTTGTTAAGGAACTGCTTGATACAGGAAAATGTTTATGGTCATACTTACATTTTTTAGGACTTGATTATAGAGTTGCTTTGCTTCTAACATTATACTTTGTTGTCCCAGGAATCAACATACCAAAAAACAGATCAATCGGATGAATAGATCACATAAAAATTTGTTGTTAAAAAAGTAAAAAATTCAACATGTTTAAAATGGACGTACGGACATTCTTGGTATGATTATAGAGTTGCTACGCTTTCCAAATCGTACCTAACTACTTAAGGGATCGCCATGCAAAGTTTGAAATCGATATAACACATCTAACATGCCTAAATTAACGAAAAAGGCTATCCGTGTGTGACGGACGGACGTACGGACGGACCGACCCTAATTATAGAAAAGCTTCGCTTTAAAAAAGTTTAGGAACGTATTGAAATTTTAAAAATGTAAGTGCTGCCATTAGCCTCAAAATTCAGGTAGGGATTGGACAATAAACTGTTAATGCCAATAGTACCCAAAGTTTTATAACCAAGTATATAATTTACTTGACCCGTCTGCCTATCGGTCAAGATACTATAGACAAAGATACTTTTTTCTCGTATTCATTCGAATCCGGTGGAAAGGAACCAGTTCTCATCCATACGAAAAAACTATGTGTAGCATTGTATTATATCCAGCTTTCTACGAATATAAAAATGTACAATTATAAGATTAAAACCAGTTTTTTAGCCCGTGCCTTCTGCACCTCGGGGCTAAAAAACTGGTTTTAATCTTATAATTGTACATTCTATATCCGAGGAAAGCCGTTTATAATACGATGCGAGAAATAACTATTACTAACCAACTTTTATTTGCATTCCCTTTTATTAAAGTAAGGTAGCTTCTCTATTTGTTCTAAATGCAAATCTACATTTAGTGTCTTCATAATATCACTCCTTTCTTCTCCCCTAACCTCCAGGGGACAACAGGAAAACAGCCTAAAACCACACAAAGATAATAACAAAGCTACCTTGATAAGTACAACTTTTCTGGGATCTTTAGATTCAGACAAAAAAAACTTATTACTCTGTATTTTAGGATGTAATACTAGTAATTTAATCTTAGACTATAAGTATAGCTTAGAACTCAATTCGTGAAAAATACGAAGAATCGACCCTTAAGGTGCGTTGCCACGAAAGGGACTATACCCTACAATTCTATTTCGCTGGATTAAAACCGGTTCTGAGCTATAATTATCGTGTATCGTATCGTATCATAGGTAATTCCACGAAAAATAAAATAAAATTATGGTATAGGTCTTCAACCCAACAAAACTAAATATAATTGTAAAATTTTTCATTTTTCTTTTCGACGAAATAATTACCATTATACCTTTCTTCTTGTTTATGGTAGTCTAACAAGATTTTATAATTAGCTCAGGGACAAGGGAGGTGAGTTCTGAATTTCTAATCCTAAAAGTATCTCTAATTTTAAGCCTTGAATGGGTTATTACACCCACCCCCCAAATTTTCTTGTAGAATATATTAGATTTTGCCTCCTCACCACCCCAAAAAGTTTTACCCCCAAAAGTATATTTTACATTTAATCTCTTTTGTATGACAATGATTTTATTTTTCAGACCTCCCCCTATCCCTGTAATTAGATAGAGCCTTTTATTTGATTATGGCATGTCTAAATATTCACCTTAAGACTAAAGTAATGTAATGAGAGAATGCTTTTTAGGAGTGTAGGAGACGGAGTGTAGCTACTTTACAAATAGAGTATGTTTGTTTGCCAGTTAAGTAATTCTTGTAATTACTTAATTTGTTTTTAAAAATTCCTTTAAAATGGCCTTAATGTATTTTTTTTCTAAAAAATACTTAATTTTTATGAACAAAGGTATCCTAGATTTTTTTATTTAATAAAGTTTACACTAATAAGTCTAAGAATATTACTAGTTGTTTTAACTAATTAATGAAAGTTAGGGAGGGGTCAGTTATTCCCCCTCTCATATTACAGTTTTAGAAAAAAGGAGAGGGGTGCTGTACGTATTGGTGCAAAAAATGGGGACAATTTTTAAATTGATTTGACGGGGCTGTTTATTTACGTCACAAGTGAGGGGAAAGAAAAGGGAAGGAGGAAAGAAACCTCCTAGAAAAGAGATGGGGGTATGACGTCACACGCCAAAACAATTTGAAATTTGTCCCCATTTTTTGAACCAATACGTACAGCATCTTGACGGTCAGTTGAAAAAATCCTAGTTATACAGCAACTTCGCTACTAAAAATATTTTATTTTCCCGAAAGTAACGAAGATAAAAAAAGATTAGGATAGGATTTTTCTGTCAATTTGGAATTGTATTTTGTCCAATCCAGAGACAGGAATTGTGCACCTTTTACCATAAACTTTTTCACAAGTTCAATTATTGATAAGACAACCCTAGAAGGATAAAATATATAATATGTCGACCTTATGGTAGTCAATACAATTAGTGTTGGCTAAGATAATATTAAAAATCATGTCAGCAATGAACTAAAAGTAAAAGAATCAAAATTTGCACGGTATTATGGAAAAAGATGCTTTAATAGTTTTTCTTTAAATTCCATATCTTTCTATTCTGCATAAACTGCAGATAAAGGTATTATTTGCAACGTTTTAAAGCCTTTTAAACATTTCATTAAAAGGTTAAAGTTTCTTCTCTTTTTATTTTTCATGGGAATTTTTGAAACATGTGAAAGGTAGAACATTGAATTTTATTTCTCTCACCCCCCACCCCCCAATTCAGACAAAAAAAAGCAGATCTTTATAAAATCCGAATCCCCACTTTCTTTAAACTTTTCCTTCGCAATTTTATAAATGGAATCAGTAGTATTCTACGAAATATATACATTCTATATATATTAAACTTTGTATAGATATAACTATAAGCTGCATTTCAAATACAAAAAAAAACTTTGCAGCACATTTTAAAGTTATTTTCCATCAATCTTTTTTACACATATGGTAAGAATTTTTCTTTGTATAGTGCATACCAGTACAACTACTAGTGCTTTTTAATTTTACCTGACCTAACAAGTGAAGACTTCTCTAAAACTCACTGTGCAAGCCACAGTTTCCAAGTAAATTGTAAATTTGTTGTCGGGTAATGAATAATAGACAAGAAATAGACACGCCTACCTTGATTATTTGTTTTCTTGATTGGTTAACTTTGGCTGTATTCAGGCTTGCTGAACTTATCATCTAAAAAAATATCTGTTTTAAATTAAGGCCTTCGGGGATATGAAAATGGAAGTTAAATGTACCATCCACAGTTCTAGTAGTTCATTTTTTTGATAAATTTACGTACTAATGGGTAAAAGGGAGGGGTGATTACCCTCTCCAAGCGATTTGTTTGAAATGTATTGAATTCCCCCCACCACCACACAAATTTTAAAGGTCATAGGCACCAACTAGGTTGACAGATTGCTGACTTGAAATTTAGTGGCTGAGGCTTAAATTGGATGGAATTTTTAATCCTTGCAGCTGATTTAAGGGAGTTTCTGCTGATAGTGGCTGCTATAAACCATTTATGCTTCTAAGTTTTGATAACTATTTGAAATACGGGAAAAATGATCTGCTAAAAATCAATGTTTACACAAGGTTTTGAGAATTCAATTCCGCAAATCCTACAAAAATTAATTAAAAACTCGGTGGATATGATACATATATAATGATAGTGAAGAAAAGGGGAAGGGGCAACTTTTGCTTTTGTAATAATCTACCGTTTTACTAATTTACTAATTTGATACTATACGTAAGTGATGGAACACTTGAAAAGTTTGCAATATTAAAGTTTTAGAAATATAGAATTTCTATATAATCTTTATAGAAACGCGAAGTCAGCAAAAACATGGAACAGGGATAATCATGCGAAATAAAAGAAATTTCATGAGAATTAAAACAGCCGGACATTTGCCTTTATGAATGGACACTTGGACAGTGAGATAACAGAATAGCTTATTTAAACATTTTCATCCCGTAGGAACACAGTAATAGTGTCTGACTGATTATGACGTAACAAAAAAAATTACCCAATGAGAGGCCACTATAAATTTTACCATTGGTCAATAACGGCCTCTCATTGGCTAATTTTTTTTGTTACGTCATAATCAGTCAGACACTATTACTGTGTTCCCTGCAAAACTGCTGCTATTGCATTAACATAAATACTGTCGGTATACTGTAATAAAACAACTTCGACATTAAGTCGACCTAAAAATATTAAAATTTCATGTCGAAAAGTTTTGTCATAGTAATCAGAGAAAAAGGAGACGTTATGTTGTTTATTTAATTAGTCCCCAAAGTCTTATATAACATTTCATTATTCGGTGGCTTAACAGCCTTGAGGAACTTTATTGAATTTTGATTGGTTGGTTCATTTAGTTGAGTGTATAAACGTTTCAACCACTAATTGTAATATCCAGAAGGGGTAATTTTGTGTTTTTTTCATCATTGGGGATATACATCAATTTATTTATCATTGTCTTATCCCAATATATCCTTGCATTGCAATGGTTCATTGTTCAATAGTGATGTAAAGATTAATATATTTTTAGCAAAGTAACAGGATGTGTGTTGTTTCTGTCTGTGTGTCTATCTGTACCGAAGGATCTCGCCAACCGCTGAACCGATCAGGTTCTCCTTGACAGGGTATCTTCTCATAGGTCTTGAAGGAGGGTACCACCACCCTCCCAATAGAAATAAAAAAAAATTAAATAGTCGTAGAGACTTGATTGTAACATAGCAATCGCACAATTTTTAAAAACTTTTTCTTTTAAAATTGGCCGTTGGAATTCAACTTCCCTCTTCTCAAGTTCCCGTAAAGGCCTCTAGGGGCGTAGCCGCTAGTTATTAATAAATGATCTATCCCCACGTAGATTGGAAGTAACTACAGGTGCGCGGCCGCCTCTGAGGTGCTGCACGCCTCCATGCTGGACAAGACAATGCACGCGCCCCTAGTCTTCTTCGAGACTAATCCCATCGGCAGGATTCTCAACAGATTCACCTCAGGATTGTTCTTAATTGTGGCAGCAAGGACTGAAATTAGCTTGCTTTGAATATCAGGGAGGAAGGGGGCTGTAAATTACTCTGGTACCCAAAGTTTGATAACCATATTGACTCAACACATTGGATACTTTATTGCATTTCAACTGAATGTTCTCAAAGAAGTTGTGTCCAAACCTTTTATCTAATAATTCTAATCTACAAAGGGGTAATTTTGTTTATCATCTTGGGAATGTACATCATTTTATCTTTCATTGTCTTATCCCTTAAGATCCTTGTATAAATATAGAAAATACTCAATTTGAAAAGTCTTATTTTGATAATTTTATATTCTGGAAGGGAAAATACAACTGCACCTAAATAATAAACCATAACAAAACTATCGCCACTCCCCTTTTCAAATAAGGGATCAGGGGGTTTTCGTGTGCTCGACTAGGCAATTTGAGTTAAACCTCCAAACATTGCCATAATTAAGTTTTATCTATAGATATGGATATTGTGGATCAAAAGATTGCTATGCAACTGAGGAATGACAATCATTGTTTGTTTTGGCTGCAGTTAAACTAGTGCCCAAAGAAAAACTTTAATACATTGGTTACATTTTTTACATCTTGGTTCATTTGTTTAGGCTGTTAGGTAACTAAATATTTAACCAACAATTTATTTCTATTAAAGGGATATGTTTTATCACCATCGGGGATTGATGTACAACAAATTATTGTCAATTGTCTTATCCCTTTAGATCTCTGTTTTTAAGCTTTTAAAAATCAAACATTGTCATACCAACGATTTACAGGCAGTTTTTGAGCTGTGTGTTTATGATTCTGAGTACATTTTCTGTGGTTACCTATATTACCCCAATGTTTTTGGTCCCGTTGGCCCCCATAACCATTGCTTATATCTTCCTACAGATTTACTTCACTAGGACAAGAAGACAGGTAGGTAGCGCAGCTACGTTATAATTAGGGTATGAATGATACGTCTGTACGTCATTAACAGTGGTAAAGTATATAACAATGATTCTGGCAACCTGTTACCATTGCCTATATCTTCCTACAGATTTACTTTACTAGGACAAGAAGACAGGTAGGTAGCAAAGCTACAATATAATTTTGGTTTGTACAGTTTGTAAGAATGTCATTATAGAAGTATTATAGACAGCTTTCCTTGAATATTAAAATGAAAAATTACAAGATAAAAAGATTTTGTTAGCCACTAAGGACTGAAGGAACGGTCTAACAAAACTTATATTAATTTTGTGGTTTTTATTTTAATATTCGTAGAAAATTTCTGTAATTTGATGCTACACATAATTTTTCAGTATGGCTAAAAACCGGTTCCTTTCCACCGGAAAATAATTAGTTTCGAGGCAATATTGGAAATCACAGTATTATCACGTTAAGTTAACCTAATTATTTCACGATACATTGACATATATTTATCTTATTTTTAGGTGAAAAGAATCGAGAGTGTGTCAAAATCCCCTATTTTCAGTCATTTCACAGAATCTATAACTGGAGCAATTACAATAAGAGCTTTTAATCAAGCAGACAGGCATATTTCCATATAAATCATCATTATATTGTGTTTTATATCATTAGGATGGGAGGTGACATTGGACTGTTAATTACTCTGGTACCTTAAGTTTTCTTAAATTCATGGGATTAAAACTTTGGTTACTGTTTGAAGTTTTGTTGGTTGGTTTCAATTTCCAACTAGTAACTTTAATCTACAGATTGATATTGTTTATCATCATTGGAAAATATATGAAGATATCATCCTAGTTGCTTCCTTTAAAAGTTAAAGGTTGATAATTAAAATGAATGTAATTATAAAATGCCTCAACGTTCATTAGATTTATTGGGTATAGTCCTTTTCGTGGCAACGCCCATTAAGGGGAGTTTCTTCATATTTTCATAGTAGTTTTTCTCCTATTTCTAGCCCCTGCGGAGGCCTCTAAACCTGCGGGGCCAATTGCCTAACCCTGTAAGGCAATCACCTAACCAAATATAACCTAACCTAACCTTAAATAACCTATTAAAAGCCATTTTCAAAATACTACGAATCGCCCCTTAAGGGGCGTTTCTTTGTATTTTTATAGTAACTTTTCTCCTATATCTAGACCCTATTATATGGAAATTGTTGGTAACAGATTTTGTCGAGAATCTGAGGAGAAAATTGGAAAACATTTGCATTGTAACTACATCAGTGATATGTCTAACAGGAATATATGGTTTAATAGTTAACTAGATGCCTAAAGTAGGTTAAAACTACCCAAGACATTTATAAAGCTTCCCTGAAAATACAACCAATTCAAACCAACAATTTTCAAGATTTCTTGCTTTAGACAAAAAATGATTTCTTTATGTTTAGATTAATTTGTCAAAAAGACAAATATTTAAAAAATTTGCAATAGATACAATAGAGTACTTGTTCACTAAGAAAATGTTTAAAATTAGGGTTACATAGAGGGGGATTAATATTTTATAAATATGATTCTTTCTCCTAAAGCGCCTAATGAGCACTGAAAATCCCTCTCATTTTTTAAAAGATAAATTTCAAACAATTTCAATAATTATTTAACGACTTAATAGGTTTGTTATAGTCAAAGGAGCATAAATTACAAATAATTAAAGTTATTTAAATATAAAACATTAACTAATCTAACTTAATCGAATTACTAACCTATCTAAAGATCATTGAAAATTTGATGGCAAAAACTAAGATTTTCAAATAAAATATTTTGCCTACAAATAACTGTATTTTCCTATCCCAATGACCTTGTGCTGACTCTCAATTAGGTCATTGAAAATCAACCAATGGTGTCGGGAATATTAACACAGCCAAGTAGCAGAAAACAATTTGCTAGTAGACGAAAAGTTATCTGTATATACATCTATACTATAGATATGTTTATTAAACCAAACTATAAACTAAAGATGGTTGAGTATCCGAGTTGAAATCTTGGGAAATGTGATTGTTCTCTTTGCTGCACTATTTGCTTTCTACTATGGAGATACTATAGGTAAGAATCCAGAAATAAGGTATAGCCAAACAAGTGAAATAAATCTAAAATAATAATATCTAGGGGGCAGATAAAAGGTTCATCTTTACTACGAAGCGTTGCCCCCCAAAATCATGAAAAAATCAGCTGATATTACCAAATATTTTTTCAAATGAATTCAGTTGTTTGTTACAGCTGGAAAATATGATTTTATGAAATTAGTGGCAATGAAACCTTTATCAATATAACAGTCATCAAGATCTTTCGGTCATAAACACATATACATCCTATATGTTTTCTTAAAGGATTATGTGTGTCTTGAAAAAATTCATTAAATTATTTAATAAATAGGGTTCTTTTTTTATAAAGCTTGTTATCAGCTATTTTGGGGAGAGTAGCTAATCCTCTGAAGAAAAATTACCTCTTGAAAAAACACCCCATTCCTTCTCTATATAATATAAATTTATTTTAAAACCAGCAATATGATGACCTGTAAGATTTTTTCAATGTTGTGCTGTATTTGTCCTTTGACCCTGCAATGCCTCCCTATTACTATGTTAAATTTTAGGAGCTGGTTTAGCTGGTCTGTCAATCTCCTATGCTATGTCCTTGATTGATGGATTTGGATGGACTATAAGGTAATATGCAGCATGATCATTAAAAACAATTGTTCATTGTATGTAGCTTTTATTTATATCTATATATTATCTTTTATATAAAGTAGTTGTATTATTGGTTTGTACTCTTTTAGTTTTAACCAAACAATCAAGATACTATTGATATAATTATTTAAAAGAAAAAAATTGTATACAAACAACAGGTAAGAATTAAGCAAAAATGTGTTTTCACACAATGTTTTCATACAGGCCATATAAGTAAGTCAGAAAACATAATAAAAAATATATACAAAATCACATGGAAAAAAATAGGAATGATATACATTTCTCACACTGTTATCTTTAGGACTGCTGGAGAGCTTGAATCCGACAGTGTAGCCCTAGAAAGAATCAGAGAATATGAAGACTTGCCACAAGAAAAAGCTTGGGACACTGATGGATATCTTCCTGATGTAAGTTTTAGTTTATAGTATTATTGATATACTGTTTTGATCTACAAACGTAGCCTTAACCTATCTAAGTGTTTTTTCCTATTTTGTAAAAAGTATTTAAATTTTTTGTTTGTCCTTTAAGATCTCACTAACTTCTCAACCGATTGGGTTCTCCATTTTAAGGAAAATCCACATAGATCCGTTGTTGGTTTAGGCTGTTTCATAATAGATTTAAGTCTTGGTAAGTTTTTAGGTTATTTTTCTACCCTTTTTCTAAGCAAATCCATTTTTAATTCTGAGTCCTGGTATGGTTTTAGGTTATTTTTCTAAGATATCTTGCCTTCAATTACAGAATCCTAGGATGCTAGTGTAGATTTGTTATTAATATTCATAGAATTGGCCGGACAAGGGCGAGATCCAGTTCAAGAGCTACAGCACCAAGTACCGCCCGGAGCTGCCCAATGTCCTGGAGGATTTCAACCTCCAGGTGGGCGCTCAGGAGAAAGTGGGCATTGTGGGCAGGACAGGGGCTGGCAAGTCAAGTCTCTCTCTGGCACTTTTCAGGTAAATAATTTTATCTTTTAATATAAAGTAGTCAGGTTTTTTTGTCTGTAGCTTAAGAATTTTAACTCTTCTGAACTGATTGAGTTCTCCATCTCAGGTAACTTCACATATGTCCAGAGGTGTTTTCAGGCTATTTTAGATTAAAGTTTTCAGATATGGTTTTACTCTATTTTCTGCTCCTAGCCTTCAAATATCTACAATAGCTTCTAATCTTTATGCTATATAATTAAAGTTCTTACTTAAAAGTAACAGGAAGTCTATCTATCTAATTTTTTATATATCTTTCGAAAGGTTTTTCATTTTAAAATAATTATCTTGTATTTAGAATTATTGAACCATCAGAAGGAACAATTTATATTGATGATATGGATATTTCTAATATTGGATTGCAAGATCTTAGATCTAGGCTTACTATTATACCCCAGGTAAATATTTTCCTTACATTATTTTCTTTAAATGATGATTACCAGGACTGTTAGGCACTAATATAGTATTCAAAACACTCCCTGAATTTTCATTATCTAAACAATTTGTAATTTAGGAGCCTACCTTATTTTCTGGAACGCTGAGGTTTAACCTGGATCCTGGTAACGCCTATTCTGATGAACAAATTGCCTGGTCTATTCAAACTTCAGGTATAAACTTGTGCTGCCACTTTTACAAATAGCAATATTGCAGTTGCTGTGTTTTTGACAGTATGTGGTTGTGTTTTTGTCGATATCAATATTAGGCAGGATTTTTAAGGGACAAAACAATAAAAATGTACAAATTATGACAAACAAAATTACCGCTTCTGCAGTTTGAACAAGGTACATGTAAGGCTAGTCTATAATTCCTTTCATCTATGTAAAGCTAAGGAAACCCTTATCTTTATGCTTAATTTATGCCTAGGATATCTTTCAATGTTAACTATTAAGTCTTTTGAATAAAATCTTAGTGATTGAAATATATTATTTTAACTTTAGGGCTGAGCATAAAGGAGGGGCTTGACGACCATCTATCTGAAGGAGGGCTTGGACTAAGTTTGGGCCAGAGACAAATGGTCTGTCTTGCTAGAGCTCTTCTAAGAAGGTAACTTTTCCTTTTATGTGAAGTAGTAAAGTTTTTTTGTTCGTCTAGAAAGGTTATTTAAAAGATTTAGTCCTCTATCTATTTTTAATAAACATAATTAATAGAATTCTAAACAATTCCCAAATCATTAATGTCACGCTGCAGACATAGAAGCAGTATTTTTTTATTATTTTTGTATGATGCAATAAGGTCCAACCTCGAACCTTAAAACTCTCCAACAACAAACTAGCACGATACCATTTGATCTAAAGCTTCTAGTCTATGATAATCATGGATCCCCAATGATGATAAACATAATTACCACAATTTTATATTAAACTTATTTGTGGAACCAAAAAGATAAGTAAAATTAACCTAAGCTTTTCGGTCAAAGAATGAGATATTCTTTTAAACAATCTTTGGTACCTGTATAATAAACAGTCCAATGTCCCCTCCATCCCTGACAAACTAACTGTCCGCAGGTCTAAGATGTTGTTGTTGTTGTAGCCATGATTATCTGAAGTTAGGACTCAGATGCACACGGAGACTGGAAGTGAGAATCCTTTGGCCAATCTTAGATTGGTAAGCTTCGCGCACAGCTGATTGTATTCTATGTTACATTACAAGCTGACCCGCAAT
>LS042940.1:10380-22116 GCA_900241095.1 Acartia tonsa | reverse complement strand
TAAAAAATGTCCTAAAATAAATAAATTAATAAATAAAAAAACAAATTTAAATAAAAATTACAAAATGTAAAAAAAAAAACCCCCCCCCCCCCCAACCATAATGTCAAATGCAATTTAAAATGATAGCAATCAGGACGGAAAGCACCCATTTTTTTTATTTTGGCTAGGTTAGGATCTCTAGAGGCAAGAATAGCTTACGAGTTCAATTCCTTGGGAACTCAAAAGTTTATATTGATTTGTTTAAGGCATAAGTTGTTAACAGATGACTTGGTTAATGTACAATTACAACTTACTATAGGATGACGAATAATTGATTTTGTTAAAATTTTATAAATTTCTTTCTTACTATTAACACAAGTATTACAAAATTATGGAGAGAGGGAAAAATTTCGCAAATGAAGGAAACTGGAAACTTGTTTGAATGTGTGAGTGTAGTTACCCAAGTTTGACACACCAATTACTAAAAAGTAAAAAAAAAGTTTTGGTGGGAGAAAAAAAGCTTTAGACATTTACTTTTTTCGCCTTAATATTATTGAATATGTTATTTGGAGTTTTTTTTAATGGTTTTGTCACATACGTCCTACGGGACGTTGAAAATGGGTGTCAAACTTTGAAACCCCCTATCTTAACCCCCTCAAAATATTACAAAATTCAATAGATTAAACCCCTACAGATTTTTTAAAAATGCCTTAGATTACACCCTTAAACCTTATTTTAACCCTATAAAGAAAGCTTGAGCGCCTGTTCATAAGTTTTTCCATTATTAGCAATAGGAAAAGTTACAATATTTTGAATTAGGCAAGAACGATTGCATCAATAACATAATCATAGGATAATTTGTTTGTCAAATAAAGAGATACTCAGACCCGAGCTTTTTATATATTAGTTGAACGATTTCAGAAAAATTAAATTTGAAAATTTATAGTGAAGCAGCTCGATCTAATGTTAATGTTTCATTCATGTATATTTTTGATGGTATTAATTAATTGCTATTATTTCTGAAATATAGCGACAATAAAGACAATAAAAATTTAATATTTATGATCTTAGAAATCCTGTGGTTTATTTCATTGTTTGGATTAAGAATAAGTAATGTTAAAGAAATAATTTTACAATTTTGAATTACGTGAATTTGTACAATTTCTTTAAATTTTAATTGATTCATGATAACAGAGAAAAAATAACTACTTGGCATTTATTTGGATAGTATCATTCTTGTTAGAAGCACAAGTTCTTTGATTATTACTAGCGGCTACGCCACTAGAGGCCTCTAGTGGCACTTCCAATGCTTTTTTTTATTTCAAATATCTAATTAGAGAAATAATTGGTTTTTGTTTCGATCAGGTCTGTTTTGTGAAGGGGTAATTTTTTTCTAGGGGCCATTTCTCCTGGAAGGGTGGTGATACCCTCCCCCAAATTAGTTATAAACCTTCCCGGGACCTATGAGAAGCTACCCTGTTAAGGAGAACCCGATCGGTTTAGCGGTTAGCGAGATCCTTCGGTACAAACACACAAACACACAGACAAACAGACATCCTGTTACTTTAGTATAAGGATTTGTTATACTTACATTAGTGTACAGAACAGGTAGAGCCAACACACAGGAAATCAACCAAACAGATATTAATGCTTTCCTGAAAAATAGAGAAAACTTTAAGAAAGATTTTACCTCAATAAAATGTCTGATTGCTTGTTTTATCTTTAAAAATGCAGAATATGTTTTCTTATATGGAAATTGTTAAATTAATCTACAACTTTTCATTCGCCTCAATTTTAACAAAGTAAAGAATCTTGATCTCATTGTATAGACATTGACAATGGACATACCACAATTTATTTGTTTTGATTGCCGCGCTACTTATAGACATGATTATCCTTGTTAAGGAGATAATTCATGGTTGGATTTTGTACAGCATATATTTTGTACCTCCTATAATAAAGTGGTAAGGTTTTAGTGTATGTTATTAAAGATCTCGGAAAATGCTGGCCCAAGTTGGTTGTACTTTTCAGGGAAGCGTCATAAATGTCTTAGAGTGGTTTCAGGTTTTTTTTATAACCTCCCAAACTTTTACTAGAGCCTAAGGACAAAGCAACTATTTTTAGTATATGTTGTAAATTTATTTAAATGTACAAAATAAAGATAATCTTCAACAAACTATTATTTAAAGTTTTCAAAACAGAATATAATTCGTCATTTGCGTACATTATCGGTCTTCTAAGTGTCTGTCATACTCATCTTTATTAGAATATTGTTTACCTGCAGTTACTGAGTGTACATAATGATCTTGATCTCATGGGATGAACAATCACAATATATCTTAATTAAAAAAATAATTATTTACTAATACTATCTTAATTAAATAATTAGAACTATTATAATCTTTATATCAGCTAGGGTTTTGAAAGATCTAATGTAAAACTGTTGTTTATAAAAAAAAATTTGCTAAGCTTGTCAATATATAAGTATATTTGTAGGTAGATCTACCTAACTTCAAATAAAAATATCAATATTTTAATATAATTGCCCAATATATAAAAAGTTTTCTTCAATGCATAATATGCCATTTTCTACCACTACATCTTTAAAGATCCTAACCAGATAGAATCAAAAGGAAAAATAAAAAGTATAAGATATAATAATGACTTCCTAGAACCAATAACCACGTCTAACTATCTCCAGAATGTAAAAAAAATGAATATGAAAAACTTCTTGTCTCCAAAAATATCACTTAAAATATATTTTATGGTTTTTCTCACTGAATTAACAGAGCATGCACAAATGTCAGTTTCAAAGTTCTGATCTAATCTTTCAAATCCTTCTTTCTACTACAATTGGTGAAAGATAACTTTATCTTGAGTTGTCCTATCCCTGAATGCATAATTTGGTAAAATGAAAAGACTGTATGAAATGTGAATCCTGTCATCTAATTCTAAGAGATAATTAGCTGTACTAATTGTCAATATAGAATACTAAACTAAGGAATAACTATATTTTTAGTAGTGCAGCTACCAGAGGTGAATTCTTAAAAAAAACTTTTGCCCCACTAAAATTTTAGTGGGGCAAAATTATCCCCTCTAAATTTTTAGTTTGCCTCACTGATTTTAGTAGGGCAAACTGATTTTAGTGGGGCAAACGTTTTTTAAGAATTCACCTCAGGGCTCGGGCGCCGCGCGTAAGCCGCCTGTAGCCTCAGGGAAATCAACCGTTTACTATTTTAAAAATGAGCCGGAAGTCTATACCTGACCCAAATATTAAAATGCGTTGGATAGACAGACTTTAAATTCATTTCACCAAATTATCCAAAGGTTTAAAATTCTAACATAAGTTATCTAAATTTAGAAATATATCTATTCGCCTGGCTTAAAATATTGGTATAACTATAACTCTGAATATAATAATCCTTGCTTTTTAGAGTT
The DNA here is from genome assembly GCA_900241095.1 of Acartia tonsa. Lineage (NCBI taxonomy): Eukaryota > Metazoa > Arthropoda > Copepoda > Calanoida > Acartiidae > Acartia > Acartia tonsa. Next base: position 18,699 of record LS042940.1, on the reverse strand, counting down.
AGCTATGTTGAAATGCTATGTTAAATTTGGAAAATTGAGTTAAGTAAATTATTGCATTAAGCTATAAATTTGTGGGTAAAATATCACATAAAAACTTTCATTACACCAGTCAAAAGGGATAAAAACAGATTTTTTAAATTTCAACAAGGATGTCAATATATCCATAATAAGCGAAAATCGTGTACAAAAAAAACAAGAGAACATAACATGCTAATTTGTCAAAGGAATCATTGAAATTAAAAATATTAATTTGAAACAAAGAAATTCCAGACTTCCACAAATAACTCATTTATCCCCCAAAACTCACTACTCAAAAACATGAATTAGTAATCATTAAGTTTTTTTTATCAAAATACTTAATTGACCTCCCTACTCCCTGTATTACATACAAATTCTGGTATTTCTCTCTTAATATTTCCGCTTTATGGGTTTCATTCAGGAATAAAGTGAGTTATATGATAATAGAAAAAAGTAATTAGATTGTTTTTAGCAATGAAAGGGTGGAGTCAAAAAAGATTTTCCAGCATGGCTTCAAAACCTATTGATATCTGCTGGATTAGAACCGATTCTCAGCCATACTGAAAAGTCAAGTACAGCAACGTTTTACAGACAATTTTTCTACGAATGATAAAATAAAAATAATCATATTAATACCAGTTTTGTTAGCCCTGTCCTTCGGCGAACAAAACTGTTTTTAATCTTATAATTTTTCATTTTAATATACGCGGAAAGCTGTCTATATTCCTCTCTGTTTCTTTCCTCCTACTTGTATGCGTTGAATTACATCAAATTCCCCACACAACAAAAAAAGTCGGCCACGCCTTTACCCCTGAGTCTAAATACGCCCATGGGAAAAATCCAATACCAGAAATAGAACTGAAAACACAACACTAAACATAAATAACAATGGTAAAAAGGATTTTATGGGCTTAAGTTTGTTTCATTTCAACAAATATTGTGACTAGTAAACAGTAAATAGTATTTTTAACGATATTTAGTAGCGTCACTTCTTTACTGCTTGCCTGTCCGTTCGTACGTGATACTAACTCGTGCGATGAAAAATTACCATTCTTAAAAATTCAATGTTCGATTCAAATTCAAAGAAAGCGCCAGAAAGTGTCATGTGTGACGTTAAAAAATATGTCTAAAATGGAGGGATGATAGGAGAAGTAGGAAAGGAAACCACTAAAAAAGAGATGAATTTTTTTCATACTTTAATGACGTCACACATGATACTTTCCAGCGCTTCAATTCAAAGGAATTTACTTCCTTTTTCTTTAAAATTTTGACAAATTGTAATTGCTGTGCAAATAATAATTGTAATTGTTCTTGTATTTTACTGACATTATTTTCGTATGTACTCAATGCATTTTTTAAATCTTTGATGTTTTACTGTACTACGTGTTTATGAATCTCAATAAAAAAGACTTATAACATTTTATTTTAAAAAAAATTTTACGTAAAATAAGCTCAAGTACATATTATATATTCCAGTTTTTTAAACCTATACCTTTTTCACCTAGGACAAAACTTCTTAATAGAAATACCAACATATATCAATAATATTTAAAAACCCATGTATAATTTAAAAAATCAAATGTATTGGAATAAAAAGAAACCCAGATCTTGTGCAATTTATTCTTATTAGCTTACCTTTCAATACTGACCGCGGTCAAATTAATGACCGAGGCTAGGGCCGCCAACATTTCCACATAGCTGGTCATCTTACATATACCCGCGCTAACTGAGTCAGTGTCAATCTAAAGAACATAAAAAATGTTAAAATCAAAGTTTTAATTTCAAAGCTATAATAGCTTTAAAAATACGTTTTAAAGTTATAAGCAACCTCTCACTGTCTTTAAGATAAAAAAAGATTTCGTAAATAAATTGAGATAATAATTTTGGCAAAAAATGAACGAACCGATCAAAAAAGGCTTAATAATAGATTTGTCTACAAAGTTTTAAAAGAATTAAATCAGTATTATCCTTTTCTTATAAACTATCAACTTTAGATTGAGGACAAAATCAGTGAGATTGCTATGGCAACGGGAAAATATTTCATCTCAATAATGATCACCTTTGACAACAAGTTAAGAACAAGATGTCCAAATGGGTCTTTTTGGTTTAAAAGACACAAAAATTTACCGAAATTACAAATGTTTTCCTACAATATATTGACCAAAAGGGCAGTCCAAGTAAATTATAGAACAGCTGCAACTACTTTAAATGTGCAAAGTTTAACGAAAACACTTTAAAAGAAGAAATATTGTTTGTATGTCAGTTGAGAGGTAGAAAATTGAACTTTTACCAATTCACTTGTTTGTGGGTTATTTATTAAAAATCTCGAATCGATGCAATGAATATATCCTTTCTTTTATGTTCATTTCAAAATAAATATCTCGTTCACTTGTTGTTTTAAACAATAAATAATAGTGTTGTAGTTATATTGTCCAAAATTATTATTTAAGAGAGGTGAAACATTATTAACCTCCCAACTTTATGTTCTTTTGCAAACAAACCATCAATCATGAAAATTTACTCAACTAGGAACAGGTCCTTTGCAGGGATACAAGGATATTACAATTAATGATAAGTTAATCCTTACCAAATTATTGAGAAATTCTGCTTTAGGAAGCTTGTAAAATTTTGTAAAATTTTGATGTGTTTTATTTTATTAGTCAGTGCCCTTTCCATCTCTGGGTCCTTTGTTAAATTTCACACAAGAAAAGTTCAACTTTGATATAAGTACAAAGTGAACAAGCTGGCGTTCACAGAAGTATTAAAATTATGAGAAGACAGAACTTTCCTTTTCATTTTTACTGGCAAAAATTCAAAAATAATTTTTTTAGCTCATATTTTTATCATCTTACTATTTTAATCAATCTTTATCGTACATCCTAAGCCATTTTGAGTATATATCGAAGCTACTCTTTAATTTATAGGTAAATAAGGTCAAAGTGATAGTTACATGAAGTGCATTTCAGAAAAAAATTTCAAGCAAAAGTAATACTATTAAACATTTTTAATTTTGTATTACAATAAATAACAACCAATGAGACATCACTAAATTAGTCGTCATGCTGTTTTTTTTTTGTGGAAATAAGCAGCTATATAAATTGCATATAACACAAAAATATGATTTTCAAGTCTTAATATTTTAAAAAACTACGTGATAGAAAATTGAAATACTTTCAAATATATGATGTAGTTTAAACCATTGACCAGGAAAAAATATTCGGTTCTTTCAATTAAGTTCAAATGCATTTCGTGCAACTAACCTTTTATTATTATTATTATTATGTATCCTTTTTCCCTTTCTTCCATTTTTATATGACTCACTTCATTTGACCATACATTACTTTTGGTGCTTTTTAAAGAAAAAAAAATTTTCCCCATTCTTAAATGAATTGTTAAATATAAAGCTTTCTAGATATTGCTTTTTAATTAAAACCACAAGAGGTATAAAAAAGCTTTCTATCCTTTATATTACTAAAGTAGTATGATTGCTTTTCCTAAGAAAGATTTATAATATATTAAACCAGCAAAAATCCCTATTGTCGACATTAGACAAACCTTAACCTTAAATCAATGTCTTTCAGGTGTTTCTTTTTCGTCAGGTTAGTTAAGGCAAGAATTAAAACTTAATTAAACTTATTCTCGGCAGGGGCACCTATTAGGACTTGAAACGAGTGTCTAAAACTAACCAATCAAGCACTGCGTCGATATAAAATTTACAAGTCAATATCGAACATCATATAAAAGTGGTATATAGATTACATCTTTATGACTGCAATCTTATATTGATAAAATATCAGTACAAAAATTAGGTGGGAATGAAGGGTGAATATGAACTGATGAATATGATCCACTAACGCAGTTAGTAACTATACCATAATATAATTTTGCAGAAAGTATAAAAAGTATTCTGTTTCATTAAAGTTAATGAAAGTCTTATACAAATATAATTTTATCAACTGAAAATATAATAAGCAAAGATTTTATATATTCATATTCTTTGGTTTTTCCGTTTAGACGTATTTAAATTGTCTATAATATGTAAATAAAAACAGTTTATTTTGTAAAGCTAATTTGTTACCCATCAGGACATTTAGGGAGGGGGCAGGTGTGAACTCCTCTCTCCTCAAAAAATCAGCTTTCCTTAAGACAGACCCTATAGAATTTATATAAAAATGCTGATTTCTAGGACGAATTTGTACAATAATATAAGAGAAAAGAAAAAAACATTCAATTAATATGTCTTTAATTTTTTTTAAATGTAGACTGATTTTTACTGATAATCTTCCCTTAATAATATTGATGTTGTTATCTTTGTTCGGATTCTTTTATAAAAAAGAATGCTGAAATAAAAACCTTTTTATTTTTAAACTTTTTGCATATCATTAAAGTAAATTTAAAAATAGTATTATGATCTTATGTAATCAAATTTTTTAGCTTAATGTTTTTATTTAACTTATATTCTGTTGGAAATTTGAAAGATACAAATTGCGTAAAAAAATTTAAACTGAAGATCCACAAAAAGTTTGCATGAATTTTCAAGTAGATTGTTGATGATAACAAAGATGGCCTTTATCAAAATAAACAATAGGGTAGCTTAAGTGTTTTGCCAGTTTGCCAGGATAGTTTGAGGCTTACGGGAATGAAAAAGGGAAAGGCTGACATTTTCTCTCTATATTCTCCTGCCGCACGCCCATGGAAAAATAAGTTAGATATTTGAAATTAAAATACTGAATATAAGATTCTATTTGGTTTAATACAGTTGATAGTTATCTTATTAATAAAATAAACAACATTAATTTAATGTAATATTCTGAGACGTATGGACAATCCGTAAATATAGAGTAGCTGCGATACTAAAACATCCCATTACCTGTCGCCAGAATTCAAGAGGTATATACACGAAGAGTAGTAGGAGGTCTGCAAGTGTTAAACTGGCCAAGAACAAACTAAAATAATTAATTTTAAGCACCTAATCAAAGATACCTTTTTTATTTTACAATTACCTTTTTAATCTTTAACATTGGTAACTAAGTATATTTGAAAGTTCAAATTAAATGGGTAAAACCTCACAAATCATAAAGTTAAATCTTTTGTTTTTAAAGATTTTAAATTTTTGTTTGTTTGACTTTCGGAAAACGTTTGATAACACAATTATATAATTTACTTTTTATGAAATAATTTTATATATGAAATTTAAGTGGCGCAGATTTTTGTGGAAGTGGAAAAATGTACATGATTTTTTAGTATGATTCATAACAAGTTTTAATCCATCAGATATCAATCGGTTTCGAAGCCATATTGGAATATTTATTTATCGCGTCGTATAATAGACAGCTTTCCGCAAAAAATAAGATAAAAAGTATGAGAATAATTCCAGTTTAGTTGGCCCCTAGTAGCCAAAGTTCTAAGTTAAGCAAATGGTTTTAATTTTATTATTTGTGGAAAAATGTTTATAATACGATACATCGTTTTTCATATATGGTTCAATAACTGGTTTTAATCCATCAGATATGTATCAGTTTCGTATCCATACTGGAAATGTTATTACCTGGTGTTATTAGAAGCATGGCTTTGTCTTTTGCTGATAACTATCAAGGAAATAACTATTGCTGCGTTACCAAGTCCACCAATCTAGAACATCATATAAAATTAGGAAAAACATAAATCAAATTATTAGTCGCAAAGCTACTGTATAATTCAAAATATTCCTCGATGTTGACAGCCATGTTTTTTAATCTTTTATAGACTGCTGACCGCGAATACATAGGCAAAAGTTTTTTATCCTGAGGGGCTAACGGCCTTGGCAACCAAAACTTAATGGTCCTTTTGTTTTGGACAAGCTAAAAAATACAACTTATCTATACTGTTTTAAACCAGTTTGATTCCACTGAAAGGAGGTTTTAAATATTTTTATCCTTAACAAAAGTTATTCATGTACAAGGAATTATTTTGTCAATAAAATACATTTTTAATGTATAATTTAACGTCGATGCATGTATAAATTATATTTAATTATATCTATTTGGCGGATAAACATACAGAAAAAAGACCAAATTATGCTTAATAGATAAAAAAAAAGCTTTTTTAAAAGTACATCATAGAATCAAGCCTTCTGAAAATGTTATAATATAATTATGAAAGAGATTTTAAGATGAGATTTATGTCAATTTTACTTTATCTCAGTTAATGGAGAAATGATGTAAGCCTTAATAAATCCCACAAAATCCTTTTTTACGCTATTGGGTTTTCGTTAGTGAGAGGTTGAACTCGCGGCCGTGGAAGCGAGTTCGAATCTCAACTCATTACTAAAGACGTTGAAAATGATTCCTACTGATGCTATATCAGATGTGGGACATTAATAGACAGAGTAGGGGAGTGCTTTAGCCCGAAACGGGTACAGAAATAGCTCTCCTTAGTTATGGACAGCCACCTCTCCCATATGAGGAAATGTTTAGTGAGGGAGTAGGATACTCTCTTATACACTTGCATAATATAAAATGGGATATAAAGAAAGCTAACCGATAAATATTTTAGCTATAACAAGGAGATTTTTCATTAGTAGTTCAGCATGAAATATTTAACTAATTTAACTAAAAAACTAGGAAAATCCTAAACCAGGCCTATAATCATAACGAAGCTACTTTATAAATGATTCGCCTGATAAATCAGCCTTCTTAGTAGTCTTTAAAATATACAAACCCTTAGAAACACATCTAACTACTTGTATTTCTAAAGACTTGTTACCAAAATTAACTGACGTCACTAATTAAAGAGAAGCCTTGCGTCTTCTTATCTTATGAAAAGTACATTTATCAGACTTTATGAAAATATTGTCACAGCGCTTAAGGAAAACATTACTATGATAAATGAATCTTATTTTTATAATACAAGGGCAATAATATCAATGTTAAGCGCAGCCATAGCAAAACAATAAATTATCTAATTCTGTTATTTACATATAATTTCGTTCAACTGCGCTGTCAAATTTGCAACAAAAAAATATATAATGCTTCTAAAACGTAGCAGCTAAACTTACACTGCTAAAGCCATTGCTGCTTATTGTAGCAGGTAAAGTTAAAATTACAGCTGCTAGATTTACAGCGGCTGAACACTTGATTTGCTAAATAAGTTGCAACTAAAGCTGATAAATATATGTACAGCGTATAAACTAACCACTATAGCTGCTACATATAGAGCAGCTAAACTTACCACTAAAGCTATCATATATACAACGGCTAAACTTACAACTAGAGCTGCTAAATATACATCGGTTGAACTTACCACTAGAGCTGCTAAATACGTTGCAGCTGTAACTTTGAACTCGGGCTTATACTTCCAAGGGTGTTGCATCTAGAAAAGAAAAAAATCTAAAATATGTTGTATAAATTTGAATTTGGCATTATTTTTTAAATCTACAATAATTATCTAATTTTAAATAATATAGATTAGAATATTTTCTGAAAAAGGGTAAAATTCAAATATATACAATAATCACTCCAATAAAGAAAACATTTGGGTACAATTATTAAAACAACATTTAATTTCAACCAACAAAAATACAATTTTTATACAACTATATATTATCTTAATTTTTAAGAACGCAGCATCTCTGTAAGTGAAATTCTCTCTTGCTCACAACGGACAAATTCATTTCGATTTCCTGTATCGAACATCAATATCTTTGATGGGTTTATTAAATCACTTTTCCTTTCACTGCTTTTTAACAGATTGTCTGTTTTAACAGCAATCCATGTTTGTATTGAATATGCTTCTTATTGAAGTTACAATCATTGCATTGTTGAAACAAAATTCTATGTTAACACTAATTTACTTTTTTAAAGACTTAACAGAATCCATTTTATACAATTTGTACATTTTTTTAATTCAACAAAAATCGGTGAGAAATATTTAATCTAAAAAAACTAAATCCCTTTAACTTTTTTACTGGCTACAAATGCTTCATAAGGAAGACATGAAGATATTTGGGTATTGTTCGGTTTAGTCACATCGCCTCTTAAGGGGTGCTTTGTCGTTTTTTCACAGTAGCTTTTCTCATATGTTTACGCCTGCAAGGGGCTCTAACCCTGCGGGAGCAATTGCCTAATCATGCGGGGCAATCATTAACATTTACCTAAACTAACCTAAAGTAACAGATCAAAAGCTACTGTGAAAATACAACAACGCCCCTCAAGAGGCGATGTCACCAAACCGACAATACCCAAATATACCTAGCTGACGGAAATTTTTTTTTAGATAAAATATATCGTTATGAATCCAACCAAAATACACAGGGTACAAATA
>LS042940.1:0-10280 GCA_900241095.1 Acartia tonsa | reverse complement strand
ATACCTAGCTGACGGAAATTTTTTTTTAGATAAAATATATCGTTATGAATCCAACCAAAATACACAGGGTACAAATATAAATAAATATATTAAATACTTTTGTAAATATTTAGTTGTGTAGGCATGCAGTTCAAATTCAGGGCTCGGCAGCGACCATTTTAGGACAGCACTTCTGCGGTTTAATATTACTGAAAAACTGCTGTTGTTTGGCAGCAGCTTAAGATTATTTACTTTATAGCGGCAAAAGCCTAGTCTAACCTTTTTTAATGGAGCGGCTTAAAAAAAATCATCAACAAAATTAATATGGCTTAGCTGAATTTTGGCTTTCAAAAATTAGACAGCTGGCTTCTACTGAATACAACTATGGATGCCGAGCCCTATTTTAAATAATAAATATGTGTATAAAAAATACATTAATTACTATTATTTGGAGATTTTTTAGTTATATAAATAAAATATTTTTGTAATAGCTTGTTGGTAAAATAAAAAGAAACTCTATGATCATTAAAACTATTAGTTGGAATAGTTGTTTTTAATAGCTCAGCATCTCTATAATAAGAATTACAGACTTATTCTAAAATTAAAACAATAAGTTGTTCAGCAAAAATATATTTTTAGTGATAATAAAATCTGACTAAAAATAATTTTAGGGTTTTCTTTTATTGTCCTATTGAGGAGTGGGGGTCGAACCTACTTTTTAAATTATAGTTATTAATGAAAAAAAAGTTGATAAGCTATTTTATTTTGGGGTGCTTCACTGTATGAGAGAACCAAATCAGTTCAAACGGTTAGCTACACACACAAAATGACAGATAGACAATCTGTAACTTTTTACATAGAGATTACACTCATTGTTTATTTTTAGTACCATTGCTGCATTGATATATTTGTCCTTGTTAATTATTATTGATTTTGTTTTAGTGAGTAATGATGTTAATGCACTTAAACTTTAATTTTATCAAGGCTCATCTCGTCCATAACTACCAAGATTTAACAATTAATAAAATAAATTAGAAATAAGGAGTTATTATTTAAAAAGGACTTATTTTTTCAAAACATCAGTTTAACATTTAAATGTAAATATTGTTCCCACACAAACACACAAACTAAGGGGATAGGACAATAGTAGATGAATAATTCTTTATTTTAATAATAAAAGAACAGGGCGTTGATTAATTTCCGCCACTGTCCTCTCCCTCTCTGAAAAACCACAAATATATATATTATTTACAGTGTGTCAATTTGAACAAAGTAAACATGTCAAAATTATTGTAGTGTTGCTACTCCATAGGTAGTACTTTCACCTGAGTCGCATGCGTAAATTTTACTTTTTCTTCCTATCTATTAACGGATTTTGAAATTAAATAGTTATAAATATATACACTATTCAATTCATAGAAAATACTTTTATCCAGAATAGATCTTTATTGCTGTGCTACTTTTTAGTACATTTTAGAGTTCTAAAACCAAAATGCATCAAGAAGAAAATATAGCTGCAAATTCAATATTAAAATGTTCAAATGTAAAAAAATATCAAATGTTGTATCAAAGTCAAAAAGACATAAAATACATTTTTATTATCATAGACATTAAAAAACTTTTATTGATGAAAAATATATTTCAGGAGGCTTCAGTTTACTGCATTATAGTTTACTGTCCCATTTTTTCTTTATCAATGCGCTTATTATGGACATAATTGTTCTTTTTACTTATGATAATCATTTACAAGCTTACAATAAGTGTTTTTGTATAAAAAGAACAATTAGTCTATCTTCTTATTTCCAAATCTATTAACAGTAAATGGAACATAGAAACCTATGTCCAGAAGTAATGCAGCTTATTCTTCAATAAAAGTAAGAGGGTGTCTGTCTGTCTGTTCCAAAGGACCTATCCGCTTAACAATCATACATTGTTTTCTTTTGCAATGTAGCTTTTCATAGGTTCAGGGAAGGTTTATTATCTTTGTGGGGAGGGTAGCAACGCCTTCCCAAGAGAAATCGTCTCTAAAAAATTACCTACCCAAAAATTTAGTTTTACTATTTTTCTAAAACTAAATTTGAAAATTGAGGGGTCGTATCCTCAGCCCCCACCCACCTCCCGCCCCAAGTCCCACTATAGGCCTCTAGGGGAATACCCGCTAATAATATCATATGGTAAAATTTTGATAACTATTTTCATTAATTGATAAGTATAACATTTTCTTTTAAATTAAGTAATGTTCAAGCTGTATTTTCAGATTTTAAAAATCATCAATTAACAAAAGAATGTATTCATGAAAGTGTTGGGTTAGACGGACGTAAAGAAATTATCAGAAATAGAATAGCTTAGCTGCGCTTCCAGTAAATGGAATACATAGAAATTATATTATTCATGTTACCCGTTGTGCGTTGCATACATAGACGACAATGTATAGATACATTTTGAGATGCAAGAATTACCCAAAAACAAATAAGTTTTCTATAAGAAACTTTACATATATTGCATATTTTATGCCTGCCCAAAGAGCTACTTTTACTTCTCTCTCATATACATCTTTCTAATATTTAGATGATATAATATGCTTTTCTACAATAAGTGTTAGTCCGTTCTTGTATACATATGTTCGCTCGTGTAGAATATCCTATTTGTTACTTATTTTACACAACGTTATAAGTATAATAATAGCCTAATATTTGTCAATGTTCTTGGCTGTCTGATTTTTAGCTGTTTGTTTTTATGTATGTAGTTATCCTTGTTACTTTCAACGACTATATAATATTTATTTGTAGTATTGTATTCTGGTTACTACGCTACTTATGGAATTAAAATAAGCTTCCAAAAAATTTTCTTTTATAATCAACTTTGTTCCTTAAAAAAATCTTCTATTCATCATTTTCTAGGAATTTGTTAAAAGCAGCGTTTATTAGGAATTTTAACTTTCTTAAAATTCATAATATACAAATTTTGTACTTTTTATCATTAAAGTTATACACAAGATTTAAATAAAAGGGTATATTTACAGGTATATTCTTTTTTAATCACGTTTACTTTATCAAAAATGTATTTTTAACAAAAATTGATATGTTGATTCGGGGGAAGGCATATGACAATTAAAATATAGAAATATGTACATAAAATGATATAATTAGATATATATAATATATATGTATAGTAAAAGACAACATCTAGTGTGAAAACAACGACAGTTACATTCAATAGCAGCTAAGCTTCTTGGAAAAAATATTACAAAATAAAAACATTTTTTCAAAAAAAAATGTATCTATATACAATCTAGACATCAAAGTAGTCTTTGAAATAGATTACTGACTAACAAACAGGCGTAACTTTTAAAGTAGCTTTGTTACATGAAAAGAAAACACATAAAAACTGTTATAATACTAAAGTGTGTGTAAAAACGACAGATTCACTCCCGATAAAGTACCTGTTCAGTAAGCTATAGCAAAATAATATAAATGTTAATTTTATTAGAATTTTTTACTTTTCTCATTTATTGATGGTATGCTTTTTCTACCCAATAACAATTTAATTATTGTGATTTTAAATCACTAATTATATTCAAAAATGTAAAAAAAAAAGATTATTCAATTTTTATTAACTGTTCAATTCAAAATATCCTACTGTTCCATTACTTTTTACATTAGATGATACTTATTTTATTCAAAAAAAGAATAGATTTTCCAGTATGGCTTCAAAACCGATTAATATATGGTTGATTAGAAACGGTTCTAAGCCATTCTGAAAATCATGCACATCATCGTATTACAGAAACTTTCCTTAAATATTTTAAGAAATCATAAAATTCATACCAGTTTTGTCATCATGGGCCTTCGATGCGATGAGATGAATAACTATTACTGGCACCAAAGTTGGATGCAACATGTTAAAAGACTCATAAATCTGACTAGATTCAAGTCGCTGAGTAAAGCTTGTATAATTCTCAGAATTCCAAACCTCAATTGGTTAAGTTTAGCACTCCAAAAAATCTGGTGGTTTTTACGTTTTAACATGGTGTAAATATGTTTCAGCAAAAAAAAATTTTTTTAAAAAGGCATGGAAAAATTTAGATGTTTTAACATAAAAATTAAAACGTAAATTTAGCAAATTTATGAAAATCAAGTTATTTTACAAAAATTAAAGGCAGAATAATTTAAATTTCAGTAGGATTGCTTTTGTAAATAAAGAAAGTCACTCAATGTGACGTCATAAAAATAAGGGAGATGGGAGGAGAAGTGGAAAAAAAACTCCCTAAAAAAGATATGGACAATCACTCATTTTTATGACGTCATATGTGTAATTTTTGGGCGACTTTCTGCATTTACTTCGCTTTTATTTCTATGACCCCTCTAGATTTCATAATTTCTATTTATTTTCCCCCCAAGACAGTTCTAACCAGTGAGGTGCCCAAACAGAGTCCCTGTCAGTGTATACTGCAAAAAATGTGGGTTTTTTGCAGGTACAAGAAACATTACAATTTCGACGGGAAAATAACGCAAACTTTCTGTCTATTTAAACTTACCCTTCCTTTGTCTCTTTCAAAAAAATGAAAGAAAGGAAAGAGGTTCACTTACGAAATAAAAGATTTTAGCCAAATTTAGTTCATGAATATGCAGATTATTCACACAAGAAAATAAAATAAATCAAAAACTAATAAAAAAGATTTTGCACCCGGCCAATGAACAGAAAAATTATTGCTCACTAAATGAAAGCAAAAACGTTTTGGGTTCTTTCATGGATACGGAAAATTACTTTTATAATTATAAGAAAGATAGAAAACCTAAAGATCAATGAATATTCGATTAAGGCTTTTTGTTTTTGGTTTTTAAAAACTACTTAAAAAGACACATTATAGACTGAAATCTCTCATATCAATTCCAACCAGGCTCTTTAATTTACTTTACCTACCGTTTCCAATAAAAAAGCAAACCCAAATATTTTTTTTTTGTTTGTGGCCCATATTTGATATAAGGTGAAGACTATAGAACTATAGATTTATTTTAATTTCATTGTTCTCTTCCTCTCTGATAAAACTCTTCTTGATTATATTTCAGAATTATCTGTTAATATTTGAATTAATCCTACCTCCATAAACCTTTCTGGTGAAAGTTCATAATAATTTGAGTAAGAGAGATTCTCCGTACAATGGTCCATTATCTCCATTTTTATTCTGAAAAGTTTCATATATTAATACTGTTCCTTTTAATACAAGGTTTTTTTAAAATAAATTTTATGAAAAAAACAAAGATGATCACCCCTGGTATTTTATTCCGTAAAACTGCTGTATTTCAACCAATATGGAGAAAACTGCGTGAAAAAATTATGAACATGGGCAACTTGATTCGCTTTTAAAGGCAAGGCAGCTTAGAGATTTTGACATAATCATTCTAAATGTCACAAAATAAAGTATTTTCTTTAATGGATAGGTTATATCTACTCTAAATAAATTTATAGATTTTTTTGTTTTCTATGAAAGATTTTAAACACTTATTTGTAGAAACCCAGATAAGGCTGTTTAATGCACTAGGGTCCAAAGTTTTAAAATAACGTTTTCTTATTTGTTGTCTTAACAACTTTTGGGACTTTTATCAAATTAAGTTAAGTTTCAAAACATTTAAACCAGTAATTGTTTTCTACAGAAGGGTATTTTGAATGGATAAAGTTCATTAATTTATCGGCTATTGTCTTATCCCTTTAGAGCCCTGGTAGAAACCCCTTGTCAATGTTCATAACTTGAAAGAAAATCAAATGTGATTTCTTAAAATCCATAACACGAGCCTTCCAGATTAATTACAGTTTGATTTACACACAATATTACTGTAATTATCAAATAATTAACAACAAAAAATCCGTTTGAACAGTGTGAGATATGAAAAAGGGATAAGACAATGGCAGATACATTGATGTACGTCCCCAATGATGATACAAAATTACCCCTTCTGAGTTTAAAATAAGTAATTGAAACGTTTAAACATTCAACTTAATAAATCAACCAATCAACTAATCAAATTCCCCAAAGTTGTTAAGCTAACGAATAAGAAAACGTTAATATAAAACTTTGGGGACTAGTGTAATAAACCGACCATTGTCCCCTCTCTTTCTAGGTTTGCACTCAGTTATAATTGTAACCTAAATAAATTTTTTTTTTAATTTAAGCAAATTATTATATCTAAGATCCCAAATAAAATTGTATTTTTTTGAGTGCAGATTTAAATGATAAATACATGTAAAAAATTATAAGAAAATTTATTTTATCCTTTTACTAATATCCTTTATATTTCTGTTAATATAAAATTCTTTTGATATCAGAAGAATGAATATCTCGTGTGCTATAGTTTCCGCCAAAGACGTGTCAAAACTGCTAAATGTTTCAAGTTCGCAAAAATAAACAATTAGAAATAAATTAAAATGCTTAGGTATCTTATTAAATGATTGAAGCAGATTTGGAATTCTTTTTGCTGTGTTAACAATTTAAGATATGATAAGATGATATGGAGGAAATATGACAGAAACGATGGATTACTTATAAATGTCTCCGATCAATCGGAAATATTTTTAAATTGTATAACTATTTGTTATATACAAAGGAAGGGAAAGGGAATTATTTTCCACCTATTATAGAATGAAAATTTAAGAAAGAAATTGGTAATAAGATTTTTAAAAAATTCTAGGTTTTTAAAGATAAAATGATCTGAATCCCAATATTTGTCATGCGTATATTTTTAAGAGACCAACTATATGTGTATATGAAAGATATTTTATTTATTTAATGAAGTAAGTAACAAAGAACCACTAACATGTATTTCTACTTTATCATAACATAGAAAATATCTAATAATAAGTTGTATCAAACCTTTTACCTTCTTCTGGCCATTATTTTTAGTAGCAAATCTACTTTGTATGTGATAGTGTCAGTCTGTCCGTTCGTCCGTCCGAAATATTCAATATGTTTTTCCCTTTCTAAAACGCAAAGAAATTTTTTATATTAGACTGTATAGTTACAGGCAAAATTAGCGTTATAAGCTTTACCTTTTTAACTTATTTTCAAAATGAGAAAAAAATCTCTAAATAACAACTAAAATTGGTGTAATTTAATAATTAATTTGGGTTTTGCAGCCATAGCTGTTCACTTTTGGCTGCAATCATTAAAAGCTAATAAATTATTCATTATATTCAGCCGTTGTAGGCTTTAAAACAACATATATCCTAATTTTAAAAACATAAGTTTAAATTTATACATTTTTTCACGTTTTGAATAATATAATTGATAAACAGACTTTTAACTAAACATAAAAAATAGCTTCACTTTTTAACTAGCTCAGTGATAGTAAAAACTGAAATAAATCTTGATATAAAAGCTTTCTTTCTAGACAAACATTTTCTATATTTGACACTAAAAGTTGGAGAATAAAAAGTGAGATTTGCTGAGAAAGAAAGGCAGGGATTTTAAGGGATAAGACAATGTACTATATTTTGGTGTAAAATGTACATCCCCAATAATGAAAAACATAATTGACCCAACAGTAGATTAAATATATTGGTTGAAACGCTGAGACACTAAACTTGCTGAACTAACCAATAAAATTTTATTTTTTAAGCCAACGAATAATAAATCTTTATAAAATTGTGGGTACTAGTGAAATAAATAGTCCAAGTCCCCTTACTCCCTAAAGAAAAGGGATAAGGAATCAATACTGAATTCCCCCCTCCCCCCCCCCCAAAAAAAAAAAGTTTTTGCCATTGGTATTTTTAAATTGTTGTCGGGTTAAAAAAAAGATAAAAATGAATATGAAGTAAAATCTTATAAAAGGAATTTTGTTTATCATAATTGGAGGAGACAATTTAATTGTCTTATCCCTATATCCCTGGAGATTTGAATTCGTAGCTTGATATTAGGGTAAACTAAAGCACAATACTTTTGTCACAATTCAAAATTTACTGCTCTTTCCTCAAAACAACCAAAAAAATTAAAAACACAAAATATGCAAGAAAACTATAAATATATAATTTTAATTTCGAGCACCTTTAATCAATAAATCACTGCAAATTGAATTTGCATAAAGGTTTTAATAATTATTTTACCGTTGTTTGACCGAAGAACGGACGTAAATACCCGAATCATAAAATAGCCGTAATTCTAACGATAAAAGAAATTAAAATAGTGATTATGTTTTACTGAGTATTATTTTAACAAGTGTAAACTTCCTACAGTTGCGTAATTTTATCTGTTTTGTTAGATTTCTATTAAAGGTTCTACTAAAAATCACATTCTTCAAAAAAAATTTAGTCTTAAAAAGTTGTAACTTTATAATTAGTGTTTTTAAAATTGTCCTTCAATTTTATAGACCGCTAAGCCTTTAAGTTTTATTAAGGATTTAAAACTAAAAAAAATGCAAACTATTAGAAAGATACGTGTTTTTTAACAATACCTGCCAAAAAAATCCTAATCAACCAACATCAGCTTATAATCATTTGCTTAGATTCAAAGAAAAATTCTTAATAGCTCCTTCATTCAGCCGCTTTCTATTCCCCTTCCCCCTTTTTGTTGTGAAATATTTCAGGGAGGGAGAGAATAAAGAAGTTGGAGAATTGCACAATCTTTTCATCCCCCTACCAATATTTAAAGCTACCAAAGTAAAAATTAACACATTCAAATTGAGAAAGTTTAATTTATTAATAATTGCCCTATCCGTGTATCTGTGTAGATGTTTGCACAAAAATAAACGGATTAAAAATCAGGGAAATGTCACTGAGATTTTAACTTTTACAGATTAAAACTTTTTTAGCAGTTATGCTATTCTGTAATTTACTTAGTGTGTCTCTCTCTCATTCCTTTCTAATTTAAAATGTAATTTTCTTGGTTATTATTAAACTTTGTTGATAGATAATTAGCACTGTCGGTAATGCTATGGAGACCAAAAAATTACAAAAAACAAAAACCTGAAATTTTTGGACAAATGAGCATCTTAACTCGCTTTGTTCTTCATATCGTAAATAACGTAATAAAGACGTTTCTATTTTTTAATGCATCTTTTTAAAGACTGAAAATGTTTTGAAGTTTTGCTACTTATTGAGTTGTCATTCTTGTTTTAAATCTTTGAGATAGATAAGGAAAACGAATGCTCAGAATACATTTTATTTTTTTTATATTGTAAGTTTATCTAGGCAATGAATATTTCTAAATAAAAAAATATGATAAAGATTTAGTTACAGATAGTAAGCCACGCGGGGCCCAAACCTAGCTTAAATAACTTTTATCATCAATAATAATTATTCTTTTAAATAGTCAGTTATGATCAACTATCAATTAAAGTGACATTACAAGCAGTTCTATTAAACACTTAGCAATTTTTATCAAAAAAAAATATTGTACTATATAATATATCCCTGTCTTAAATCACCCTAAGAAACATATTTAATTAAATACTGTGTCAAATGCTTTGTTTTTGCCTAAAATTTGAAAATGAATGTTTTACAGTCTTTTTACAACTTTATAATGCAATGCAGTAACTTTTATTAATTTACAATGTTTTCAGTTTTATGAAAAAAATACAAGTACGGCTTTGACCCCAGCCTCTTAAAGCTTTTACTTCAGACAATATTTCTTTCTATTATATATTGCAACATTTGTATTTTCCATGAAACAATATGAAGCTTTTTTATGACTACAAAAGTTAAATGGTAATTTTTATTTTAAATTTTTTTTGGTCAAAAAACTTCATAGTTTCATCCTTGAATGGAGTAAAATGTCAAAATTTCCAGTCAAAAAAGTTCGGGTGTATATTTTCTATTTCAATATATTTCATATCAGTTCTATTTTTAGCAATTTTGTTGAAATAAAACATCAGTAAAATATGTTTCATTTGTATTGTATTGACTGCAGGCTACAGGTTTAATTTTATAATATAGTATACCAATCCTATATTATAAAGTGATCATTATCTAAGTGTATGTCTGATAAGATATTAGAAAAATTACCTTAGAATTACAGAAAGGACAAAAAGAAACGAATACTTTTATAATATAATTTGTGTTTATCTAGTCTCTGTTTAAATATGTGTTTTCTCTGATAGAACCATTATTTATGATTGCAGTGTTATTATGAGTCATAAAATTTAAACAATGAATGCCTTTTCCATCCACAGAGACAGTTTTATTATATAAAAATATATCCTTTTACTAAAGTAACAGGATGTCTTTGTGTTTGTCTGTGTGTTTGTGTGTTTGTACCGAAGGATCTCGCTTACCGCTGAACCGATCGGGTTCTCCTTAACAGGGTAGCTTCT
>LS042930.1:8093-19748 GCA_900241095.1 Acartia tonsa | reverse complement strand
CAATGATCGATAAATTGATGTACATCCCCAATCGTGATAAACAAAATAACCCTTTAATTAGATGAAAATTGTTGATTGAAAAGTTTGAGCACTTGTAGTTTTAACCAAGCATAATTTTGAAGAAGTACCCAAAGTTTTTTTTATGCCAACGAATGAGTAAACAGCTTTAATATAAATCTTTACAAATTATACGTTTGCCATGCTTTATTCATGAGTACAATTTCATATTTTTTTTTTTAAATTAAATATATAACAGGATGTTTTTTAACTATATTCATAAGTACATTACTTTCTTTAAAAATAAAAAAAAATAAAATCATATTTTATACTATTTTAAGGTTTGTGAAGGTTTATAGGACGCAATTTAAAAGTAAAAAAGGTTCTAAAAAACTTTTTCATTGATGGGTTCGAAACCGATTGATATCCGCCAGATTATAACCGGTTCTAAGCCATACTGGCAAATCATGTATCATATCGTATTATATCCAATTTTCTACAAATATGTATAAATGTACAATCATAATATTAAAAACAGTTTTGTTAGCCCGTGCCTTCGGCATCTCGGTTTCAATATCATAATGGTACATTTAAAATCCGCGGAAAGCTGTTTATAATACGATGCGATAAATAACTATTCTAATATTAATTTCAGGAATTTACTGAATTTTAAACATGAAAGATTTGTCCTATCATAAGAATCTTGTCTATTATAATCAATTACTAGCGGTTTTGCCCCTAGCCTCTAGGGGCTTTTTTCCCCCAAAGGTTCAAGAAAGAATTTTTCTGTATTTTATAACTTTTTATAACTCTTTATAACATTTTATATCTCTTTATACCATTTTATAACGGCAACGCTTTACAACTTTTTATATTGATTTATATTATTTAAAACCTTTGATTTTTTTTTCTTTGCCCCTACAGGAGAAAGAAGGTTTCACAATCTTTTTGAATTTGATAAAACAAAGTTTAAAAGAAGAAAAGAAATTAAAAAAGAAGAAAAATAATTGAACGTATAAAAAAGTATAAAAATTTATAAAAATTTATAAAAATATATAAAAACATAAAAAACATTAAAATTAGAAAAAAATATGAAAATTTTTTTGGGAGTGGGGGGAAATTTTCATTTTTGGGGGGTTGAGGGTGTCCCACCCCCCCAATAAAATAGCATAAAACCACCACAGGACCAACAGATATATACCCTGAAGAGTAGAATCCAATCGGTTCAGTGGTTACCGAGATCTTAAAGGACAGACGGACAAACATCATTCTACTTTGTATTATAGATGGACATAAAACCCGCGATCGTGGCTCAATACGTAGCGCATCCGGGAAGGTGATAGGTTCGAATCTCGGGCGGACACCGCTTCATAACTAAAGACGCTAAAAATGGTTCTTACTGCTGCTATGTCAGATGCGCGACATAAATAGTTAGAATAGGGGGAATGCCTTGGCCCAAAATTAGACGCAACTCAGTTAGGACTTCTCAGACAGAGGTCGTGCAATCAAAGGATTAAGGGGTGTTGATACCCTAGGCGATTGAGCGCGTTACATTGCAATTTAAACTTCAGAGTATGTTCAAAGGTGACGTGGAGAGGACTAGTACCCGAAGCGTAACCACGCCTCTAGAGTCAAGTAAATTATGGACATAAATGTCCTTGTTGTAATAGTGCAGCTACTCTATAAATAACTTTGCCTGTTCGTCCATGTTCTGTCAGCACTCTGTAACGCTATGCGGAAATGTGATTTTCTCGGAAGTTGTTTAATCTAGAGCATTCATTATATTATATTCTACTAGCGGCTACGTCCCTAGAGGCCTAAAGTGGCACTTAAATGTTTGTTTTTTATTTCAAATATCTAATTTGATAAATGATTATCTATTTTGCTTTCAAGTCTCTACGAAAATCGAGAATATTTTATATTTTTTTTGTGATATCTCTTGGGAGGGTGGTGGTACCCTCTCCCAAAATAGTTATAAACCTTCCCAGGACCTTTGAAAATCTACCCTGCAAAGGAGAACCCGATCGGTTCAACTGTTAGCGAGATCCTTCGGTAAAGACAAACAGATATCCTATTACTTTATCTGTCAATCCATTTTTCATGGTGTTTTGTTATCTTTGAATGTTGGTATCCTTGTTTTTTTTTCTAAATTATCTATTTCTCGATATAAGTTTAAAAATAAAATGTTATTTTTTTATATTCTTTTTGGTGCTTCTTTTTAAAGATATGTAAAATTTTGAAGAAAAAGGGAAATTTCCAAATTTGTTGCAAGAAGTAAATTTAGTATTTTCCACATTCCTTATATAGAAGAAACAGGATGTCTGTGTGTAGCAAAGGATCTCGCTAACCACTGCACTGGACCGATTTGGATGTCCTTAACAGTGGGGCTTCCTATTGGATGGATTATAAATTGCCTGCTCCCCCCTCAATTTCTTTTTACTTTTCTTTTTCTTATTAGGACTTAAACTGAGTGGATGGTTCCTAACGTGTGAAGCTTAAGATCTTGGTAACCGCTTAACCGATATGGCTCTACTTTTCAGGAAACATAGCTATTGGTCCAGCGGATAGTGAGATCTTTAGCTACACACAGACAAACATCATGTTACGTTTATTATATGAGTTATATGATAATTTGGGTTATTATTTATTGTTTTAGGTTTACCGCTGAATGGCGAGCCCGAAATTACCACCCGCAGACCCGAGACAAATGGTCTGGATGTGTTTGGCTCCTCCCAGGTAAAATTAGAAAGATACATGTAGGCATACGAAAGATAATATCAGTACATAATTTTATGTATGGTTTGGTACTTTCAAAATCTGGGTTAACCGTTGCAAAAGCTGAAAATACCAATTTAAGACAAACATATTCAAATAAAGTTTTTAAGGTTTCTAGGTACATCGAATTAAAATAAAACAACCATATCTACAAATAATATAATATTTTGAAACAAAATAAAGTAAAAAAATGTATAAATTAATGTTATTTACACTGTGATACAATTGGGTTAGAAAATTGTAATAATCTTAAAATTAACTATGGCAGATTTAAATCATTTTTACAATATTTTTGTGTTTTTACATTATCTACATGACTGTGGTCATATTATGTCAACTTTGATCATTCCCCTGACGATAAATAACACCCTTCGTGTTGTCTTTAATACCCCGTTACCACACCTCTCTGTTTTGGTTTAAGGGGGTCAAAAATCGTAAGGGGGGTGTCAAAATATTAGGTCCAAAATTATCATCCAAATCGTATTATGGGATAGAATTATGTGTGACAAAATAAAAAAAAATTTGTCCATCCTTCGACCATCTACTATTTTATTTTTTACATTAGAACCGTGGCAACGCGCCGTTCACCGCCTTCCGCAACTTCCCTGTGGCCACAACAACCTCCAACAGCTTCAGAACAACAACACCACAACCTCAAACAACACCTTTCCCCATCAGGTATTAGTAGTGCTTTCCCTCAAAGTGGCTATGGAGCACTGAACCCCCCCTCATCATTTTATTTTAAGATAGAATAGAATCATGGGGGGGTTATATGTATCAAACACAAAGGTTCTAACCCTGCGGTGCCCAAACTTTGGTGGATTACGCAAAACCCACCATAACCTAACCTAACCTAAGCAAATATAACCAACTCCCCATATTTCAATTGATTTCAAAATAAAGTGGAGTTTCTTATGATCAATTAGGCCAATAAGAGGGAAATTGATTTAATTATGGAATAGTGCTGCAGCTATCCCATAACATAAAGGTGTTCGTTCCTCCGACCTCTAGAAAATCACGGGTAAAATGATTTTGTTTTCAATAAAATATGAAACACTGAGTGCTGTGAATGCAGTCAAATATAAAAATATTAACTTTTTAAAAGAAAAATAATCATTTAACAATCATTTATTAATTATTAGGACCACAACCTCAGATATTAGAACAACTCCCTTCCCCGGACGGCCATCCCTGACCTTTTCTGGCAGTGTACCTGCCTTCCCCGACAGGATGGCTGTTCCTGCCAGTACTGAAGCCCCCATCAGAGCTGTTCCTAATGAAGTACCTAGAAGTTTCTCAGGTATTCATATTTTTAGGCATATCTCAAATTATGATTAACAAAATTCAAACTTCTAAAGATTAAAATTTGTTTTCTCTTTGCTAGTAGGAACCAACTAGAGCGTGTTTTTTAAAACTTGTAAAGTAGCTTTACAATTGAAATTGACTAGTTGCAAATATTTTAACAGGTGGCAGCAGCGTGGGTCTGAACCAGTTTTCAGATGAAAACCGGTTTTTAGGACCCCTGTACCAAACCAGTTTCTCCGAGGATGGACGGATCAACCAGTTCTCAACCCAGAGAAATCAACCACAGTAAGAATTTTAGACGTGTGCACTGTGCAGCTACTTTACAAGCTGTATATGTCTGTATGTCTATCTATAACCCTATATCGGGGTGTGTGTGTGTGGGAGGGGTCATATAGACCCCTGATCTTCATAACTTTTTGTTTGTCAAAGGAAACTTCCAGTTATCTATCTTAAAAAACAGCCAAGAAAATCAAATTTTCCCAATAGAGTTACGGACTAACTGGACTGGACGGACAGACATCAAAATGAATCATAGAATGGCTTGGCTACTTTGAATAATTGGAGTTGGGAGATTTCGGTGGTCCGAAAATAGGTTTAAGGGAAACCACCAATTTTTTTCTTTAGATTTCTGGACGCTGAAGTAACAGAATCTGGAACTCTAGAAGATTCTGCTGAGAGAGCCCTCATCGAGGCACAAAAGGTGATCATTTCATTTTTTCTGCCGCTTCGCGCCTTCAAATTTTGTTAAAGGTGCAATTTCACTTTAAATTTTACAGTTTCTATGCATTATCTATAGCTACGGAATAGTACGGATATAATACTCTTCTAACAGACCAAATTAAAACAAACACACTCGATCTTGACATTGCTAGACTAAAATGTATTTAACATTATATTTACTAAATATGTCATAAACTTACACATTTTATCTTTTGGTATCTAAATTGAATTCAAATTAAACATAAATAAAAAAGTAGAATCAAATGAATGAGAGAATTTTAATTGTAAGTTTCAATTTAAAAATAAAAGATTTCTTTTGTGTAGATCAAAATAATTAGTTAAAAATATAAAAAAAATATAATTGGGTCACGAAATCCAAAGTATCAAGAGATAAAAGTAACAAAGAAACTTATATCTGTATCTATCTAAGACTTAAAGTGGTAAGTTTTTTTTCTGAAGCTAAAGATCCCGGAAATTATACTTTGATAAGTACATTTTCTAACCAATAATATGTACGGATAGTTTCTTCACTACAGCCTAGTTCATAAAAGACAAATCGACCTCTGGAAATTTTAGGTCGATCTAAAGAAGCTTGACTGATTTTATTACGGCATTTGTTAGTTGTACGTGTTTAGGTTGACCTACAGAATAAATCGGTCGACCTCTAAAAGTTGTTTGTGAACTGGGCACAAGTTCTTATAGGTCCAATTTACTAAATAGGCATCTAGATCTATTATTTTTATTATTGTGACTTTCTATCTTCGAACGGTGCACAAAAAAATAAAAATAATTTTGTTCGAATATTTTGGTGAAATATAGAAACAAAATTAGGACGATAATGTTAAATAGCGGCGAAGATTTAAAAACAAATTGATGTATTATCCGAATATTAGAGAATTTAAGGCTTTAAAGAATATTTGTGATGATTACATACATGAACTAATTCATAGTTACATTTTCCGTATCGCTTAGAAACCGATTAATATCCGGTGGATTAAAAATTTATATGTCTAGTATCATATATCAAGTTTTCTACGAATATAAAAATATACAATCATGAGATTAAAACCATTTTTATTAAATTTAGGTTATGATAGGTTTATTCAAGGTCATAGGAGTCCAGCAGGGAATATACCCCGCGCAAGGATTCAGACTACTCTTGCTTCTTGTTCATATTAAACAAATTTGCGGATCAAGACTACCTTATTTTTATTCTAGATTTATTTATTAAACACCTTTGTTAAGTCTAAAATACATAAATTAAGAAATTTCCCAGATGTTCAATTTTTAGTAGCAAAGCCAGTTTCCAAATCAAAAGGTCCGTCCGTCATTTTATAGTTAGTTTCGTTTTGCCAATAAAAATTTTCGGCCTGTTGGTGCACTTTTAGTTTAAAAAAGAAAAAAACTTTCTTAGACCTTTGGGTAGCTTTTAATCATCCTTGTAAAGCAAAATAATTTTAGTTTGATCTGGAGAAGCTGAATGAATTCGAGGCAGACCGCCAGGCACAGCTGGATGAGGAACGACTGCAGACACAGCTAGAGGCGGAGAGGCGAAGGAAGGCGGATGAAGAATTGAGAAAACAAAGACTGAAACTTGAAGGTATATTTCAGGGTTAAGACAATAGACGATAATTGGAAATACATTCCCAAGAAGCAGCTTATGGTGCCTAATAAAAACATGAATAGAATACAAATAACCATTGCCAATGATAGGCCAGTAGGCATTTTACCCTTGGTCGATTACAGTGTAAACTGGTCTATGATTGGTTATTTATATTGTATGACGTCATTTTTTATTATTCACTATAAGCTGCTTCCATTTTCAATAATGATACCATTTTCTGTAGATTCATATATTGTTAGCAAAAAGTTTACAATGATTGTGGAGCAGCTACGATTCTAGCTAATATGTGTTTTTGTTACTTTTGAACAATACCATCCTTGTTTTTTTCATTAAAAAAGGGATTTTAATATGACATACTTTTACTATTTTAGGATAAGATTAAGGAAATTAACTATTTTAATCCAGGGATCTTAAGGGATAATACAATGAAGGATAAATTGATATAAAGATGATAAACAAAACTATCCTTCTTTATATTTGAAATATTGGCTAGAAAAGGTTCTGCTTCTTTGAATCAACCAGGGTTGGTAAGAAAAGTCCAGGGCAGTTAAAACCACATGGTTTTTTTTTCTCCAGGTTTTAACCACCAACAAAAATCCATAGCAAAAGTCCACCTTGAAAAAATGCTCTTTTCGCCTACAAAAACGGTTATTGATTACTATTTTTTCTTAGGAAACTTTTTATATTTTATTAAAATGCCTGTACACACAAAATAAAACCATCAGAATTTACAACAAAAAATACTTATTTTTAGAAAGCAACATTGAAAAAATAATAGAATTTAATTTTTGTTGTTGTTGAAAAGTCTCTTTTTTTCCCACGATTTAACCGGATAAAACCGGACTTTTCTAGAAAAATAACAGTTTTTGGCCAGCTTTGGAATCGACCAATCAAGATTTAATATAAATACCAAAAGATTTTAGCCAACGAATAAGAGGACTGGTTAATAAAACTTCGGGTACTAGTGTTGTTTTCAGTCCAATATCCTTTCCCTCTCTGGCTATAATCTTAATTTAACAACTAAATTTACATAGTTTGAGTATAGCACAACAAGAATTTCATCCTGAATAGAGAAGCACATTAGAGTAAAACACTAGAGGGAGAAGGCATAAATAACTCCCTATCCCAATGACCTTGTGCCGACTCACAATAGGGTCTTTGAAAATCAACCTATGGTGTCGGAAATCTTAACACAGCCAAGTAGCAGAAAATAATTTGCTGGCAGACGAAAAAGATCATTGGAAAGGGGGAGGTAGTTATGTGTATATACATCTATACTACAGATCTGTTAAAAGCTCAATAAATTAAATCGTAAAAATAAATTTTTAAAAAAGTATTAACTATATATAATCTTAATTATTTTTGAGACGTAATCTTTTGAAAAGCTGAACTTAAAACATTAATCTTTATCTAATTGTCAGTGGAAATATAATTCAAAGAATTAAAGTCCTAGTTTAATCATTTCATGTAAATTTTCATAAATAGACGTACAGATTATCTGACTATTACAGATTTAAGTCAAAGATTTGAATAAATAGCATGATACTTTGATGTCAAGATTTACTATGTAAGCTTTGCGCTACGAACGGACACATTAATTTATATTAATCAAGATATTTTTTTAATATGCAAAAACTTTATGTTTTCTTTATATGATACTAGCGGTTACGCCCCTAGAGCCCTAAAGGGTATGCGGTTTAAAAGGTGGGGGAGGAATGATAGTTGGGTGGTTCGAAAACCCTTTTTCAATTTTAGTTTTAAAATGTAAGCGAGAATAATTAAAGAGTAGCCTTTCTTTAAAAATAAATAGAAAGATTACATTCCTTGTAAAAAGCATAATTATAATAAAGTAAGAAGATTATTATTTAAAATTAGATTTTAAGGACAAAATATTTTTTTTTTGGCATCATTTCTATTTTAGAAATTTTTTAGTTATTTCTAACTACTACACTAGAACCCATTACGTTATCTTATTCGTAGGTTTAAAATTTTGAATATATCTAACGAATTTTGATTGGATGTTTTATTAACTAGCAGTATCCAAACACTTAAGCAATAATTTTAATTTCAAAAATATGTATTTTTGTTTGTCATCATTGGGGAGGTGTATAACAGTTTATCGTCCATTGTCTTATCCCTTAAAATCCCTGCCTTTGGACAGTCTGTGTGTGAGCATGTCTGTTTGTATGTAGCGAAGGATCTCGCTAACCATTTGAATCATTGGAGTTCTCCTTTATAGTGGAGCTTCTTTTTGGTCAATGAAAGCAACCTAGATATCTCCCCTAAAGGAAAAATTACCCCACTAAAAAAAATATGTTTTAGAAGAACGAGTTCGTCAGGCAGAGGAGGAGGCCAGGAAATTTGAACTGGAAATTGAAAGAAGACAAAAGGATCAGGTACAATATATTCCTAGGTGGCGCAGCTTCTATATAATTAGGACATGTCTGTACGTCTTTTTATCCAGGAAATTTTAACTGGAAATTGAGAGAAGACAAAAAAAGATCAGATACAGTATATTCTAAAAGCGTAGCTACTCTGTAATTAGGACATGTCTGTACGTCTCTTTCTTTTTATCCAGGAAATTTAAACTTGAAATTGAGAGAATACAAAAGGATCGGGTACAATATTATTATATTTTAGGGAGCGTAGCAACTCTACAGTTAGGACATATCCGTACGTCTCTTTCTTATTCCGTTCCTTGAGCACTCGAGAAAGGGGTTGACCGTCAACTTTTAATTATGTTTTTTGAAAGAAAATGTAATTAAAGATGTTTTTTTTTTAGGATTTATTTTTTTTGAAGAGAGGAAAGGTTCCCTTCCTAGGATACTAGCTCCTAAACTACAGACAGAAAGACACCCTGTTACTTTTAGATAAGAATTGTGATTTTAAAATAATTGCTTCGGAAAACAAACAACGGGAAAATATCTGGTTTACAAAAAGATTGACGGACGTAAATGATTTATAAAGAAGCTTTACCACAAAATTATAATATTTATTAATGGATATAAAATATGGGGATATTGTGACAGGAAATTTTTTGTCGTCAATTTAGGCTGCTAATATAATCCTCATATATTACTCAATACTCCATAATCAGGGGAGGGGATGGGGTAAAGTTATAAAGAAAAAGGGGGCGGGATGGGAGGTCTCGTTATATTAGCAAGCTGGAAGAAACATTTTATCAGGGTATGCGAGTATCCCTCACAATATCCACGTATTCTATATCCATTTTATTATATTAGGAAGAAGAAAAGAGAAAACTTGCTGAAGAAATTGAGAGAAAAAGAATTGAAGAGGAAAAACGAAAAATAGGTTAGTTCAATTTTTAAAAGTGAAGCTTTTCTAGAATTAGGGTCGGTCCGTACGTCAGTTAGGTACAAGTTAGAAGCAACTCCTAATCGGTACCAGAAAGTCCGTACGTCCATTTTTAACATGTTGATATTTAACAAATTTGTATGTGATAAAATTATCCGATTATCGATTTATAAAAAAGATTCGCTATGATATATGTTTATGCGATAAAAAAACACAAAAATAAGTATATTTGATTTACCCTCTAAATGTTTAATGTATTTTCCTTCAAAACAAAAATAGATTTCGTTTTTTTCCTTTATTTGTCAATCCTCATAGCAGCGAAGCTAATTTATAATATCTCGGTCTGGTCTGACTGCATGTAACGCTTTGTCCGTTAGTCTGTCAGAATACTACATAAGGGTTATATTATCTTTATTATTTATCTTTTCGTTCTCTCAATTTCTTTCCCTCAACCACCGAATATATACTCTCTAACTCACTTTGTCCGTATGTCTGTCCAACCATGATTTTTTAAAAAGCTTTACTGTCTAAGGATGTTTTTTTAGTATGATTTTTTTTATAACTTGGATTTTTTATGTTTTCTTATGTGAAACTACAAAAAATCTATTTTTATGATGTTTTTATTAATGTTATCTTGAAAAAAAAATATTTAAATCTTTCTCGTCATTTGTATGGGATCTCAAAATCTTTGGTCTCCAAAAAGTTTGTCTCTTGTTAGTTCGTTTGTATGTCTGTTTGTATGTCTGTTTGTATGTCTGTTTGTATGTCTGTTTGTATGTCTGTTTGTATGTCTGTTTGTGTAACACATCTTCATATTTAAATCTCTTTTATTAAACGTGTTAGTTACAGCAAAATAGTTGTTTCTAGCATCGTATTATAAACAGCTTCCCGCAGTTATAAAAAAGTACAATTATAAGATTAAAACTAAACTGATTGTCCTCGAGTCGAAGTCACGGCCTAAAAACCTGTTTTAATATTATAATTGTAAATTTTTTATATTCGTTGAAAACTGGATATAATACGATGCTAGACATAGTTTTTTTTCGCATGGATATGAACTGGTTCTAATCCACCTGATATTAATCAATTTTGAGTGAATGGGAGAAGATAATTTCTACATGTTTTTAGGGTTTGTATTTGTGGTTTTTTTCTCATTTTAATAAAGGCATCAGTTTTGATGAGAACTAATGTTGTTTTAGCTGAGGAACTAGATAGGAGGAGAAAATTGGCAGAGGAGACACAGAGGAAGAAAGAAGAGGAGGAAAATAGACGCAGACAGGTCAGTTGAGAAAGTAAAAAAAAGCTTAAACGTCCATGTCCCTTCCCCCTTATAATAATTTCTTCTTTTGGTTAGGGATAACAAGGATTATATTTACGAAATTAGTTTTTTTGGAGGAGGGGTCGTATAGTTTTATACAAGTACAACCTCTATACCTCTATACCAAGTGGGGTACCTCACTCACTTTGGAAAACTTTTTGATAAAACTCTAAGGACCTGTAATATCTGAATTTATCTCAACCTTATTATTGAAATTAGTCTGTGTTCCAATGCAGGGTCCATTTCCCGATTTTTTATTGGGTAATTGAAATCAGATGATCTGAGGTGGATTCTTAAAAAAAAATTGCCCCACTAATCGCATAGTGGGGCAAAATTGTTTTCGTGAAAAATCCACTAAAATCACATTAAAAATTTACTAAAATTGAACAAAATTATATGTTAATAACCCTTCTATGATTTAAAATTTTTTTTGTAGATTTTTAATGTTATTTTGGTGTATTTTTCACGAAAACAATTTTGCCCCACCAAGCGATTAGTGGGGTAAATTTTTTAAAGAATCCACCTCTGGTCTCTGCCATTTGGGGCAGTTATTTGTCTGGATTATACACTATACATTCATTGTTACTAGGAGGAAGAGGAG
>LS042925.1:5604-17388 GCA_900241095.1 Acartia tonsa | reverse complement strand
GTTGGAGAGTTGCACCAGGGAAACAGGGATAATATTATGTTGGAGAGTTGCACCAGGGAAACAGGGATAATATTATGTTGGAGAGTTGCACCAGGGAAACAGGGATAATATTATGTTGGAGAGTTGCACCAGGGAAACAGGGATAATATTATGTTGGAGAGTTGCACCAGGGAAACAGGGATAATATTATGTTGGAGAGTTGCACCAGGGAAACAGGGATAATATTATGTTGGAGAGTTGCACCAGGGAAACAGGGATAATATTATGTTGGAGAGTTGCACCAGGGAAACAGGGATAATATTATGTTGGAGAGTTGCACCAGGGAAACAGGGATAATATTATGGATCTACAATTCTATATATTTATATTTTATGTCTAGCAAGGAAGGGGGGGGGACAATGGGCTATTTATTAAACTAGTCCCGAAGGTTTTATAGTAACATTTT
Organism: Acartia tonsa; assembly: GCA_900241095.1. Classification (NCBI taxonomy): domain Eukaryota; kingdom Metazoa; phylum Arthropoda; class Copepoda; order Calanoida; family Acartiidae; genus Acartia; species Acartia tonsa. The sequence goes on along the minus strand of LS042925.1, from coordinate 16,943 downwards.
CCTATTTGTTGGCCTTACAACTTTTGGGACTTTTATTAAATTAAAGTAGAGTGTTCAAACGTTTCAACCACTAATTGTAATCTACAGAAGGGAAAACTTTGTGAATCATTATTGGGGACGTAGATCAATTTATTGGCAATTGTCTTATCCCTCGAAATCACTTACTGGCTAGGCTTCTATAATAGCTAAGTTTATTCCTTTTTTCAAAATGAACTTTTTGAGAAGGAGTAATTTTATTTATCAACATTTGGTATGTACATCAATTTATCGCCAATTGTCTTATCACTTCTGATCCCTGAATTTTGGCCAGGGACAAGGGATCAGGATTCTGACAAACACGCCAACATTACCCTTCTAAAAAATCCAAATATTCGGCAATTTCAAATGGACCTAATAATATATTGCAAATATAGATTTCAATTTTTCCATTGCACTGTCTCTTTACCCTTGAATGTATAGAGAGTTGAATATGTAGAATATTTACTTAATTCTAATTCTATTTATTCACATGCTTGAGATCATCATATTTATTCACATGCTTGAGATCATCATATTTATTCACATGCTTCAGATCATCATACCATTTTAGTAAGATTCACAAATTTTGCACAGTCATTTTCCTTTCAAATAGATCTTTAAAAATTAATCATTCATCATTCTTTAAAAAAGTGTAAAAAAATTTTAATGGCAGATAACCGCTGACCAAGTGTATAAGTTTAGAAAGTACTTGGGCAAAATGGATTTAAAATATATGTACGTGGATATTGTGAGGGGCAAAAATTGTTGTTAATTTAGGTTGGTAGCATGGACATCATTTATTGGTCAGTTCGTTCTTCCAGTAGGAGTGGAGGGGATGGGGTTTAGGGGGTTTAAGATAGCAATCGCTATTTAGCCAGCTACAAGTTTCACATTTTTAGAAAAAAACATAAAAATCTGGTGATAAGTAATAATACTTCTAAAATAATGTTTTTACTTTTTTATTGAATGACAAACTTATTTAAAGCTTATGCAAATTTATTTTCAATATATGATGATAAAAAATTCTAAGATTCTAACACCAACCCTTAAAGACACTGTTTTTTTCTGTGGTGAAACCTCAATCTAATGTGGCTATTATACAGCACAAAGCCAAAAAATTGACTTTAAAACCGAAAAATACATAATAATCATGTAAAATATTTTTTAAAAAATATAAATGTTTTTGTTTTGTTTTTGAAATGATTTATTCGTTTTACAGAAAAAAATCATACATGAAATAATAAGTAAAATACGAAAAAAGTGATAAAATATTAATAACTAACATATTAAACTAACTACACAATTAAAATATTAATGTTTCATTTGGTTTGATGTTTAAGTTTCAGTTTGTTAGAGTTGATTGGTTTGATTGATAGCAAGCATTTTGGGCAGGAGTAGGTTAATGGTGTTGGTGGGTTTCCAGTTTCAGCTTACTGGGCTCTTTTGGGGACTTACAAAATTGAGGAAAAGTCAAAATTGTAAGGCAGTCTTAAAATAAAAAGACTACAAAGGTTCTTGCCAAAGATTTCTTAAAATTCACAATAAGTGATCCCTGCTCCTTGGCACAGGCAGGTAACGGGTACCCCATTTTTGGGGGAGTCTCCAACAGAATAAAAGGGTAACATTTCCCTTTTTCACACCCTATATAGATTATAATTGGATAACAAACAATTCCAGGCGCGCGGGAAAAGCACATGATTAACACAGGTGTATAGAAGGGGTGATGGAAGTGTGGGTGGGGGGAGGTTGGTGAGGAGGTGGACATCTGGCCGGTTAACTTGGCTTGGCTTGGTGTTATATTACCAAACAATGTTTCAAGAAAGTAACAAAGGATCTCAAAAAAAATTCTTGAATCGATGAAGCAGGAAAAATAGATTCAGGCAGATCCAATACAGGGCTCTTTACATCCTAGATAGATAGCTAAATAGATAGATACTTGATACTATTATAGCTGTCAGTCCTACCCATAGCACCAATACAGGGCACTTTACATCCTATATAGGTAGATAGATACATAGATAGCTAGGTAGATAGATAAATAGATAGATATTTATGTAAATGGATATTATATATGAAGAAAAATTGTCGTCAATGTAGGTTGCTAACAAGGAACTCATTTATTTGTCATTTCGTTCATCCAGAAGTAGGGATGGGGTGAAAGGGTCGGATGGGGTATATAATTATTTTAGCCTACATAGAGTTTCACTTTATCAGAGAACATGAACATTTGGTTTAACATCTAAGTAATAATATATCCAATGTACCTACCTTACATAGTGGCACAATGACGTTATGATAAGTTCCAGTTAGAACAGCTCCAATAGCAAATCCTGCTCCGGTCCAGTAAGTCTTGTCATGGCCAGTGATTCCTAAATATTTCAATAAATATAGTACTTATAGATCCCTACTAGAAAAATTAGACCAATAGGAACACTTTGAAGGAACAATCCAGACATATTATTGGTTAGAAAGAAAGAACAGAGGTGGATTCTTTAAAAAGAATTAGGGCCGCTGCTAGTTGGTGAGGCAAAATTATTTTGTGAAATATCCTCCAAAATCGCATAATAAATCTTCTAAAATCAAATAAAATCATTAAAAGGTTATTAACAAAATATTTTATTTTGTTTTTGTAGATTTTTTATGTGATTTGGAGGATTTTTACAAAAGAAAAACAATTTTCCCTCCCCAGCGAGCAGCGACCCTAAATAAATCATATACTATACAAAAACAAATTTGCTAGAAATTCCTTTTAAGTTTGACGGATTATAGTGTCTGACAGCCCATATAGGTTTATATCATTCAGATTTTTATTGTTATGTTATGTCAGGCGCTTGGGGTTTCTAAATTAAGTCTGGGGTAAGAATCAGACTTTTATGCTAGGCACAGTTATGGAACTGTATTTGAACTATGTTATACTGAAATAAACTAATTATTTCTTTATGTTTTACATATGTTACAAAAGAGCTTTGGATTTTGTTGTATTGAAAAAATAAGCGTCGCCACTATCCCTAAGGGATTTTTCATAAGAAGTATTTGAACAGAAAAATAACCAAAAATCCAGTTCATTACCAGAGGGACCTTTTAAAATCCATTGCAAGCTTTCTTTAAATCAAATGAAAAAAAAGGTAAAAGTTTTATTTTGTATGGTAGGGGTTGAGGGCTAAGAAATTATTTCTCAAATATTTTGGTTGTACATTGGCAATTGCCAATTTTTTCATGATAAATTTTGTATAGAATTAATACAATAAATTGTATTGTATTAATTCTATATATATTTTTTTCTAAAGTTCTAAATATAGTATTTTGTTCTCAAACCAATTATTAATTAAACTTTTAAAACTTTGATGCATTCTCAGTCTAAGGGTAGCTGTCACCAATTTTATACTATCTCTAGAGTATAAAGTCTAAGCATACTTTAAAAATACATACTACTTACATCACTGTACTGCAAATGGGATCAATATATTTGTGAATGTTTATTGGAACTAATGTTTTGTACACTTATTTACAAATTTTGTGTAAACATTCAAATATACTTAAACCTTTTTAAAGTAACAGAGTGTGCTTGTATGTTTGTATCTGCTTTACTTATAAATTCAATTCATTATAGCGAAGCTTCTCTTAGGAAGGTTACCTTCACCTTTCCTGGAAAATTAAATAAATAATAGAGTAAATGTAGGTCATTTTTCTGTAGGCCAACCCCTAACCTGCAGCCAGCTTCCAATAATTTTGCAATTTTATACTTTAGGACAATTCTAATATGCCAAAAAATATAATCTCAGTCTAAGTCAAGCTGCCTCTTATACTTAATTAATGATAAACCTGATCATGAGAATAAAGCAATAATATCATTACCTGAATAGCGTTAATTTGAAATAAAAATGTTCAACCTATTGGTGCACTCAACATTCTGTACAGTATAACTATAAAATTTGGCGCATCTGATTTAAAGAGTTTAATAGTTAGATGACAGAAATCAAATAGACCAAGAATATACACAAATGGTAAAAGTATAAAAGTAATTAACTACTTAAATAATGCCTAATATATGGCTTTAAGGTGTCTTTGTTTTCTACTTATTAGTTAATACAAACTTTTTTAAATATCTGCAACGAAAACATAGGCGCACAAAAACAGACCATGAACGGTCTGTCATCTATCTAATTAAAGCGGTTTATAGGCAAATAACTTGGCTTTTATTTTATTGTTTTATTTCTAATCAAAGTTTTGCAAACTATTTGATAACATATATAAAAATTCTAGTTTTAAAACATTGTTGATTTTCATTGGTGCAGATTTACAGTACAAACTTTTGAAAATGTCGTTTATTCGTCGCATTGTAATATAGACAGCTTTTAGCGGACCCTTATTTTATTCTTCGTGATATACATGATTTTTCAGTAAGACTAGGTATTAATCATGCGAAATAAACTGGGTTTAAAGCCATACTAGGAAAATAGTTTTTGAACATTTAAAATTATTAGAAATTGATCCAATAAAGTTTTTATGGAAATTCTGGTTCTATTACAATTAAAATTAAATATTTCTGATTTAATCAAATCTCAGAAGCATTTAATTTAGTTTTATTATTTAATTTCTTACTAAAAATTAATGTCATTTCCTTAGTAAAAGAATTATTTGCAACTCATAATCCTGAATCAAAAGTGTCATATCATTGAAAATGATCTCCTAAATTAGCCTTAAGTAGCAAAGCTGCATTTTCAGTGTCATTGAGTAAGTAAAATTACAAATTTTATGCAGCTTTAAAATTTAATAGTTTTTATGGCTCTAAATGGTTTAGAAGCCGAAAGGTGGTATATATAATAAATTTATAGTATAGATGTATAAACAGATTACTAAATAATTTCCGATGGCAAAGACCTAAAGCTCTGCAGACGAGAAATCATTTCGTTAAACTTTGCTTTCTAAATTCAGCTGTTTAATGCTTTCTTCTTATTTTTGAAAAAGAAAGGGACAACTTTTGTGAAAAAATGTCATTTCTGTCTAAACTTAAGTGAAGTATTTAAAACTGTCATTATCAATTTCTAATAACTAAGCTACTGACTATAAAATTATATACATAATCATCTTTTCCGATTTACACTCCGAATTGTTAAACCTAGTTATTTGTGATTAACAAGACATTTTTCCTAATGATGTGAATACTGTCTTGCAAATTATAATTATCAAGTTTTTAGTGACATCTAGCGACATATATAGAACTAATATATTGCAGATGTTCCCAAATTTATTTTTTGCCTGAATTTACGTTGTTTTCAATTATTTTTCCATAAAGGGTTGAACTCTCCCTGAGGTGGTGGCAAATAAACTATTTCTTTATTTTAAGTTATTGGGTTATTGTCAGTTTTATGAGATCAGTAAATAATTTTCAAAATATTTTTTAACAAATGAACAGTATTTAGACAATGCAAAACGAATTTAACTAGATAAAAATGCAGAAATCATTACAGCTTATACATAGACTTCCAAGTAAAAGGGTAAAGGGGTATTCACCCCATTAGACTTTGAATTCTCTTATTTTACACCCCTCAAGTGTTTTTAAAATACATTAGATTACTCCCGTAACGTATACAACCCCTTATTTTGCCCCCATGCAAAGTAAAAAGCTTGGGCGTCCTTGTGTTAACATTAGTTTACAATTTGCTTTTTGTTCTTTTGACAGCACCCGGCTGTATTTACATTTTTGAAAGATTCAGCTGATCTCGAAGACCCAACCCAAAGTCTGTAGAAGGCCTTTGGAAAGGGGTGATTGTTACATTTAATATTTATCGCTCTATATATATTACTTTAATGTATATATCATACTTAAGTGAGATGGATTTACAATGATGTAAACACACCTAAATACACTACCAAATGGTCAAGAAGGGTGTTGTAAAAAGTCACATTTTCCCTACATTTTTATTGGTTGTGAAAAGATTTTCATTAAAGGACGCTTTTTGATTGTGACTTTGGAGTAAGTTGATTATGTAGGGGTCTATCCCTCTTCAGACAATAAATCAACATAATCCATAAATGTCAAAAATCGTAATGGGGGTAGTAAAATTTTTGGTTACGCTTCGCGCATTCCACTGACAAAAACCTGCACATTTCTAAGTAACTACGAAAAAAATCTATTTAGATAAAAAAATAAGCTACTATGAAAGGAACTATACTTGTTTTTTAATACGACTTAAACTTATACTTATACTGTTATGAAAGTTTAGAAAACATTGTAGAAGATAAAACATACAAACAAGAACAGTTAACTTCATAAATAGTACAATATTGTTTCAATTTATCTTTATTATTGAAAAAATTGTGCATGAAGAAAGTAATAGACTGATTTTTTACTCATAGAACAACAGACCAATTAATTTTTCTACATTAGCGGCAATTTTATTATCAAATTTGCATTACATATGTCATATCAATGTAGGTAAGAAGCTTACTAGCTTTGATAACTTTATATCAACTCATATAGTCGACATAATAATTTACATTTTAAGTTAACATTACTTCTTGATTTCAAAATTTTGAATAAAATTTGTGAGAAGCAAAGAATCTATTAACACGAAACCTTACAATAAGAACCACATAAAAAGCAGTTTTGCTTATAAATTTAAATTAGGCTAGATCAATCTATGCTTTGCATATGTAGTAAAATACAAAAGGATGACAGAAAAGCGAAGCTTGACAAAATTAAGCAGACAAAAAAATCTACTTTTGACATCTCTTAACTAAATTCGATGAAAGTATAAAAATCACATAAACTTGCTCCTAATTGTAACATATTTTAATGTTACAAAACTCAAGTAACTTGGATAATTATGACATATAAGAATAAGTTATAAGTTAGCTGCGCTTTGTAAATTATGCCAGACTGTAACAGGAATCATCTGACAAAGTTTTAAATACTTATTAAATGTAAGATCAAAGACTCTTATTGTACAAATGCTTTGCTTAAAAAAACTGATCAAACAGAAAACATTTGTATTCACTAAACCCTATGAAAAGGGGATCATTACAAAAAGTTTGTTGATAAAAAATATACTCAGAGATATTTTGTCTTGTTAATAAAAGCCAGTATTTTTATAATTAGATGTCTTTTTTAAACTTAGGGGAACAAATATATTTTAGAAGGTTTTTCGTAAAATTTTTAACTAGTTATAAGATTCCTTTTATGATTAGGAATAATCTCGGAAATGAAACAGTGCTTAGTTTCATTAATGTTGTCATCATTGGATACAATCATTAATTTTAATCTGCCGCAGGGGTAGTTCATCCCTATATAGCGTCCAAATCAATTTTTTTACAAATAACATTTTAAAGATTAACAACAGGATCTCCAGAGCCATTTTTAAATTTCATAAAAACAACTTTTATAACCCAAAAATCTACTTAAGCTTGAAAATAACAAGGACAAATATTTCCATAAACAGCGTAGCAATAACAAGCTAACAGATATTTATGCAACTTAATAACAGCAAACTGTTAAAAACCTCTAAAAAATACTTAAAAGGAAAACATCTATATACTGTTACATCTTGTTACTGTTACTGTTTGAATTCGATAGGACAATGCTTTCAGGCGTAAATTACGAATGTACGGCCGGTCGGAATTAGCTAAATCAAAAAGAAGATTTGCTGTAAATAAAAGTGCACTAAAGAATCATGATTCGGGGAAAAAAGAAAATGGTAGTGACATGTAAAAAATGTTGTCAGGGGGTAGGTGTTTACTTCGGGCTCTATAATGGATGTAAAAATACGTTGATATTGTGACAGGAGAAAAGTTGTCATCATTTTATGTTGCTAACATGGAAATCACATATTCGCCGGTTCACTTATCCAGTAGGATGGGAGAGGAAATGGTAAAGGGGTTGAATTGAGGAAATGTTATTACTGCCAGCTACAAGTTTCACATTATTAAAGTATATGATAAACTGGTGTAAGTTCCAAGTAATAATAAATCCATTGGCACCGTCTAAGCATGAGAACCCCTTCCCTTTTTCCATCAAAATTGCTTTAACCATGATGATAATAAAAAAAACTGTATGAACGTATATGGCCTGGTTAGTGCAAAACAATTGAATAACTTAAACGTCAAAAAAGCATAATGACAGACTAACCGACCAAAATGGTTGATTTTTCAATTGGCTAGTATGCTAAGTAAGAAAAATCGGAATATATAAAGTAGTGAAAAATTTAGTTTGTAAAGATCTTCCTAACCACAAAATCGAATGAGTTCTTCTTTTTAGATGGTTTTCATGCAAGGCAGCTTCAAATACATAGCACCCTAATGCTGGATGCGATTGCGCAGCCGCTAATATTGGATACATAATATACGACATACGTCTTATATACAAACGGTTATTTTTATTGAAACGATTTAATAGGAAGAATAAAAGTAAAGTTTTATCTTAAAAATGACGAACCATAACTAATTCAATAAGACTTTTAGTTTGATAAAAGGTACATATTTTTTTTCAAAAAATTTAAATGCATAAACTCATAGAGAAAAAAAAATAAACTCTAAAATTATTAACACAAAAATTTTTATTTTAGATTTAAGTCATTCGAACCCCACGCAGGGGCTAGAAATAGGAGAAAAGCTACTGTGAAAAATACGAAAAATACAAAGAATCGCCCCTTAAGGTGCGTTGCCACGAAAGCAGTATACCCGGGTAATCTTTTTACAATTCCCAATCAACAAATCACGCGTTTACATACATACATAAACAGATGTTGGAGAGTGTCTTTTAGAGTTATATAATTTTCAAGCTTACAAAACCACTTTTACATTTCAGATTATCGAGATAATAAAATTTTACAATAACAACAAAAAATCGGGGGTGGTGCAAAATAAAAAAAATCTTTGTTTTTAAAGCTGTATTCGATCCCAGGACTAAGGTATAAACCAACAAGCGAAATACATCTAAAATAATATTTGGGGGGCAAACGGAGAGGTCGTCAATTTCACGATGTATGCCCCCCAACAACAGCCGAAAAACACGTTTAGGTTTCGTGATTTTTCCCGAATTAATTTCGCTATTGGTATAAGCTGATTTGATCCAAGCTTTTAACAAATAGGGTCGGTACGTATGTTCGTACGTCAGAATGTTCGTCCGTAGCTGATAACTCTTATTATTAATTTCAACGTTTAAAATTTTCCTATTGATTTCAAACTTGACATGATGATTCCTGTTCCTGTAAGGTACAACTTGTATCTTTTATTTTGGGAAATTTTTATACTACACTTCTATTTTTTTTCTTTAGACGATTAATAAACGAAGCATCACTATGATCAAGCCTTGAAATGCAAGTAGTAGATTATATAATTAATAAAAAGTCATTTTACTGACTAAAAAGTAAAGGTAAAATGATTTTCTTCTGGTAAAATATGCTTCTATTTGCAATTTACAAGTTTGTCGATGTGCTGAAATTTAATTTCCAAATGTGTACGCAGTTTCCGCCGTGTTTTCTCATAATATCCCAATATTTACTACTAGCTAAACAAGCTTCAAACTTCAAAAAAAATTTTTTGAAAATTAAAGTTTTGAATGTATAAATCGTTTATACGTTCAAAATCTTTAAAGTTTGGAAGTTTGAAGCTTTTTTAGCTTGTAGTAAATATTGAGATAGGATTATGAAACACCTCGGAAACTGCTTACACATTTGGAAATCAAAATTCAGCACATCATTTTCGCCCATGTAATTGTACTGTTACCATACTATTGCAGTATACAAACCAAACTTTTTCACAAAATTCTGCAAATTTATGGCTATAATAAAAGATTTTAATGAGGAAAAGGGGCTAACTATTTTTGTGGGTTGTTTCTATTTATTTCTAGATTCTTCTAAGGCAAATAAGTTAAGAAGGGATTAAAAAGTCGATTTTTCAATTTTAATTTTATAAAGAAGTGGTATAAGAAATAATTTCTCGTGTTCATTAGAAACCGATTAATATCCAGTGGATTAGAACCAGCTCTCATCCATACGAAAAAACTAGTTATAACCTTCCCGGGACCTATAAAAAGCTACACTGTAAAGGAGAAACATACCGGTTCCGCGGTTTGTGAGATCCTTCGGTTTAAACAAACATCCAGTTACTTTATTATAAAGATTTCTGATATTCTTAATATTTTTATACAACTTTTAAAAAACTCAAATTTATTTTCTAAAATTATATATTGGTTTTATTTTTCAATAAAAAAGTTAAATCTTTTGACAAGGGTTATGACATGAAAATGAGCGAAGCATACAAAATAATGAAATAATAAGATGACTCTCTGTCAAGAATGTCTGTCTGGACATCCCGATAGGTTATTGGTTCGAATGTCGGCCTTACACTGTGCCATAACCAAAGCCATTAACTTGGTTCTTAATGCTGTTATGTCAGATTCGCAACACAAAAAGAGTAAAGTAAGGGAATTCATTTGGCCATAAACAGGCTAAATCATTATACAGGGTGTTTTAAAAGAAATGTCTTATTTTAAAACTTAATTATGCATAGAAAAAAAACAATTATGTAAAATGCTTTATATATTTGGAAAACCTATTGTGGGATATTTATGCTTCAAATATTTAAAAATGATTATTTAAACAAATTATGCCCTAAAAACCGGTTTTTCCAAAGGCCTTTTTTTCGAAGATTTTTGTTGTTCGCAAGATTAGGAAGATTTTATGTGCAGCGGACAGAATTATTTGAAGAGTAGCTGTGCGCCCCATAATGATAATGTCCTTGTATTAAATCTGTTTTTGGTAAATCATAAATATAACTTTGTGTTATCTTTTGTATTTGTGATTCCTTCCTCCAAAATATAGAAAGGGAAGACATCTATTATTATCCTATTTAACCCATCCTTGTTCTGTAGATATTGAATTTAGTATATATATTATATAACCTCTGTGTTATTCAAGATTGAAGCGAAGCTTCTCTACATTAAAACTGAGTGACGTCCGTCCGTCGGGTTCCGCCTCTCGCGCGCGCTTGTCACGCAAGAGATACATTTAAATGGATCTAATGGTTAATACCGCTCTTAACACGTTATCAAGATTATCTTATGTCCAACATTTATAAATCAAAACTAAAACTTAAATACAAGAAGATAAATTTTTTAGAGTAGCTGAGCTAATTAAATTTAGTTTAAATGTCAAAGATTTTAATGATAAAGGAAAACTGGTATAATATGTTGTACAGTAAGATATATAAGTTTTCCGGAATTTTAAAGTTAGGGGGAGATTTGAAATCTGCATCAAATTTTAAGGATTTTTTATAAAATTCGTTTTTTCTATAATTCTTTATCTAAAAGCGGAAATGCA
>LS042922.1:2033-17814 GCA_900241095.1 Acartia tonsa | reverse complement strand
TATGATACTATGGTACTATTAATATATTATATATCCCTGTATTCCTGATATCTATGGATATTACAGAATATTAAATACATGATGCTATGGTGCTATTAACATATTATAAACATGTTTTGGATATAAAGATTATATTGTGTTGTAGTGGGATTCACCAAATGCAAGTTTATTAAAGCTTTGTTCTGTCGTGGGGCTAATCTATTTGTAAATTTTCTAATAATAAAAGGAATTTAGTTTTCCAAATAATTGATAATAGTAACGTCACAGTGTTTTGGCAGAGGGGTGTTAAGCTTTAATAGGGGTAAAATAGGGATATGCTGGTCTTCCGATATTTGAAGCGGGAGTAAAAATGCCTATGCTTTCTTTAAAACTTTATATTATAACTAGCGGCCACGCCCCCTACAAGCCTTTAGGGGCACTTAAGGTAGGAGGGGAAAAGTCGACCTCATCTCATTTTAAATTTGAGTTTCAAAAGAGTAAAAAAAAATATTTTTTGGGGGGGAGGGGGGTTAAGACACCCTTCCAAAATTAGTTTAAAACCTTTCCAGGACCTTTTAGAAGCTTCACTGTAAAGAAGAACAAAATCGGTTCAGCGGTTAGCGAGATCCTACAGACAAAAAACGCTTACTACTTTATATAATAGGATACCCATTAAATATAACTACTAAGAATGAAATGTCTTTTTAAATAACGATTGGTTCGCCCCTAGCCTTTAGTGACTTCGTCCAAAAAGGGTAATTGGTTAAAAAATGTAGACCGAGAGGTATAGTCATTTTAGAAGTCGTTATTATACCTACGGCTACAAATGAGGCTTTTCAAACTTAAGAATAAAATCATAAAATGCAATATAAAATGAAATCTCAGCTCATAGTAAAAGATTTAATTGTCAAGATAGAAAAAACAAGGATAAGGAGATTTCAAGAGCATTTGTTTAAAACAAGAATAACGAAGTAACACAAAACCTTTATATATCTTAATATTTATATTTTGTAGCATGACCGACAGACCGACGGACAAAGTAAAATACAAACTGGATGTTTATTTGTATCAGAAATCTTCACAAGAACAAAATCAGCTATCTATCTTTAAAAACAGCTGAGAAATCACATTTCCTCCACAGCGTTGCGGACTAACTAACCGTCAGACGGACGGAAAGACAAAGTGACCTATAAAGAGGCTTCGCTACTAAAAATTAAGGAAGAGACAGGAAGTGGTGAAGAATAATATCACTTTTTATGTAACATTAATACCTACAAAAGAATTTTGAATAGCAAGGAAAGAAAAAGGAAAACTAAATTCTTTGAAGTTTGTATAGTCAGAATAATTTAACACATATTCTACATAACATTATACTCTGTATACTTTTAAAAATTTAGTTTTACATAAAGATAAAGGGTCAAGTAGCTTCTTTTAATCAAAGAAAGAGTTAATAAAAGAAAACATTAAGGCACTTTATAAAAAGCTAAAAATTAATTTAAAGCTTTCTTGAAAGTGTTTTAATTTAATGTAGCATATTTGAAACCAATAAACTACTTTGATTTCCGGATAGAAACCCCCCAAAATAATTTAATGTTTATTTCAATTGTTCCTCAATCATCTTTACATCTTTTTTTAGCTATAAATATCAACTTTTTATGCTTAACTTATAAGACGAAAATATTATATTATTTTTCTTAAATACTCGTAAATTAAGTTGAAACCTTCCAAGATCTTTGCAAAAGCCACTTCTTAATATCAAAGGAAATGAAATATAAAGAGTTGCACAAATATTTGACATCCTCCTGATGGCTACTTTTGCATTGAATAGGAGTAAATAAAAGTGGGGTTAACTCCCTCCCCCCCCCCAAAAAAAAAAAATAGTTATTTCTCGCATCGTATTATAAACGGCTTTCCGCGGATATAGAATGTACGGGCTAAAAAATCTGGTTTTAATCTTATGATTGTACATTTGTATATTCGTAGAAAGCTGGATATAATACGATGCTAGACATAGTTTTTTCGTATGGATGAGAACCGGTTCCTATCCACCGGATTTGAATGAATACGAGAAAAATGTGTTTAATAATGGTTTAATTTTATAAAAAGAGTTGAAATAACAAAAGTCCGATTAAAATATAGTACATGATAAAATGAAAATTATCCAGAATCTAACTATTTGGCTTACCTACCCCCTATCAAAACTCTCCTCTATGCCCTCTCTTGATGGCTACTTCTGTTGGGTATAAAATAGAATTATAAAAATATAAAATCTGTCAACTTAAAATTTTGGCTCCTAGTCTCGCAGTTAGCACTATGTGAGCTGAATTTATAATTGTAGAGCCTTACAAAGCATGGTTGACAATACTCATTTTAAACTTATCTTATGTTTTTATTTATGTTCATAATTTTCTTTGAAAGTATCAAGTCAATTCAATTTGATCAGATATACATTTATTATATTTGGGGTTAGTTGGCCAACGAGTAATCTTAAAATTTTAACACTGTATCCTGAAACTTTTACTTTTGACCATTGAAAAATACATTATAAATACCAAAAATTTATTTTCCATTTTAGAGAAACTGAGTTGTACTAAGCTGCATGCATATTTTAAATTAATTGTATATATTTTTGCGGAGGAAAAATGATTTTTCTTGAATGGCAACTCTATGTAAGGAAAAAAACGTAAATACAACATTTTAGCTAATTTAACTGGCAAACCTGGAAAAATTAGTACATAAAACATTTTAGCTATCTTAGCATGCAAACCTGATAATTGTGTAAGTGTATTTTAAATCAGAGAGGAAGGAAGGGGACAATGGATCAAATATTCAGTATTTTAGGGTCTAAAACCTTGGGTACCAACATAAAGTGTTCGTGAAGGATTTAGGCTGAATTTGGAGCCTTTGGTTACTGGCGCACATTTGCCGCGGAATTTGTTATAACTCTAGCAGACAAAAATTAAAAAAACAATTAACACAATTTCTATCAGACAAAAAATTATATTGTATAAAATTATTTCGGCTGGTTATAACAAATATTTTTTTTCATGTCTAGAAACTCTACTGTGATATTTGTGTAAAAAAACTATCTAAGAATCCTTTGTGTTATTTTGAATTTAGGTGGAAGATAATAATGTATGAGAAGGGATGAAGAAGTGCTAAGAGCAATTTTTCTAGTGATTAATTACAGAATGTTGACTTAATTGTGATGTACTGATAAGCTAATATATAAGTAGATGCTTTTTTCTTATAGCTCTTTCTCGTTTTAAGTTTTCTAATTTAGATAAACATTAACACTCTACGATTTTCTTCAAATTTTCTGGATAAATCTGGTTTTCATGGCCTTTCAGTAAAAACAATAAATTGAAGTAATTGGCCATTGTCCTCTCCCTTCCTCCCTGATTTTAAATTCATTGTGTTTTTTACTTAAAACCTGAAAATTTTAAGTACTGGGAAGGTTAGTTATCTATTTGTGTAATTCAAAACCATGGCATCTTTTTGTCAGTAAAAGGTAAAAAAAAAGCAACTTTCTTACAAAATTATGGCAACCCAGAAAATCGTGGAGTAGAGAGGAAGGAAAAGGCAGGTAAATTTATCTTCTTTACTATCTCACAAACTTCAATTAGAATTCAATGCCATTTTAAAAGAATGGTTTAACAACAAATACATTTACAATGGAGAAAACTAACAAAGAAATATATTTTTGGAGTATTTTTTTTTCAAATTCAAAGAGTACAAGGCAAGTAAGAAATTTTTTATGCAATAGTCACTGAATAAGTACAAAATCATAAAAATTGGAAGTTTTGAAATCTTTTTTTTGTTTTGTTTGGACATTACAACATTATTTTATCATCTGATTTTCAAATTAAAATAATTGTCCAATGCAATTTTGGAGAGATTGCAATTTTATGAAAAATATTGTATTGTTTTTCAATATTAACTTCTCCAGCCATTTGAGAGAGGCACAATGTTTCTGGGTATAGAGAATGTTGAGGGTTTATAATTTAGTGAAGTTATCCCACCAACCATATATCCCTTTATTGCCTATTAGGATAAGTAGATAACGTCTCTCAAGAATTGAAAATTTTTATTCTTTCCACAGCTTCCATATCTCTCTCTTAATATTCCCCTTACTATCTCCTTTTATCTCTTTATCCATTTCTCTCTCTCTTTCTCTTTTTGATTTGGTTGTTGTGTGTTAGTAGAATTTTCATTTAAAAGTTAAGCT
The DNA here is from genome assembly GCA_900241095.1 of Acartia tonsa. NCBI lineage: Eukaryota > Metazoa > Arthropoda > Copepoda > Calanoida > Acartiidae > Acartia > Acartia tonsa. The sequence continues at coordinate 13,607 of LS042922.1, read as the reverse complement.
TGAAATGTTTTGATTTGAGATTGATAGAGCTTTCAATTAGTTTAGTTGTTGTATAAGCTTTTAAAACAAAAACTTAATACAAAGGTTGCACAAAGAAAGAGGATTTCAATTAAATTCTAACAATCATTTTTTTAACACTAATGGAAAATTGTAGTTTAAATGTTTGATATTTATCAGATAAAAACAATTCATATTTAAATATTAACATAAAACATGATAACTATAGTTTACCATAGACAAATTACAAATTTCTTTTGTAAGATAAGTTTAACAAATAAAACTTAAGTATCCCAGAACTTAGAAACCCCTAGGGGTAATGTTAACATGTTTTTTTTTATACTTTTTATTTTAAAGTTTATTCATTGCTCTTGCAAAAAGAAATTATATAACAATATTTTTTTAATTATATGAAAATTAAATCAAAAAGCTCTAAACCAGAATGAAATATCTTGATTTTCTTTTTATCATTTTGTAAAATTTGGAAAAGAAATTTTTAAATTAACTAATGATCCAGTGTTAATGATATGTTGAAAATATGCATCAACCTAACACTATCTCTATGAAAGATAGATGGATAGTAACAGAGATAAATATGAATTCAAAATTATAATTTATCAATTATAATCAAGTTCAAAATTCATTGAGACAATTTAATTGCTTTGATTAAAATTTATCCCAACAATTATGAATTATATTTTCAGGATAGTAAATTATAGATAACTACCTTATATAGTCATCTGCAAGGTAAAAAGATTTAGTTTTTGGCTAAAACTTTTTAAAATCTTATTAATTGAAAGACCCTTTTCAGTTTTCATATTAAGGAAACACCACTGAGAGGATAGTAACAGGAGAGATATTAGACTATCAGGGTATAAAATAATCAGATTTAAAGTATTTCATCAATAATTCATATACTGGAATTTATTAAGATCATCCTCTAAATGTAAAGTTTAGTAATAAGGAAATAACCTAATAATAGGTCCTAGAAAAGAATCAATATATGTATTATTCTAATATCTATCTGATTATTGGACAATTTTACCAGTGTGATGTCAATATTATCACTACTGCATGGAAGATTTACTAAAAACATCTAAGATTTGATTGCCATTCTTGTATAACTCTAATGTTGAGTTAAGAGAGAGAGAGATATATCTATAGGGGATAGAGAAGCAGATTAGATTGAAAATTAAATAAAGGGTGCTGCAACAAAATTAGGCCATAATTGATCATTTCACGTTTATAATTCCAACTGATGCACACAAACACACACATTCCAACATCACATAAGCCCTGAAAAGAATCTAAAGTTTATAGAAAGAGCAAGTCGGTAAGTTTGTCTGACATAACGCTTCAGATACAAATTCATATACAGCAATTAAAAAAACAAATGAAGAGTGTTATTAAGTTTAAACAGCTTTATTATAGTGCTACAGAAATATTTGAACAAAAGATTTGTCATAATAAAATACCTAGGTATGTATTATTTCACAACAAAAATTCCTTGTCTGACAAGATATTTAAAATTTTTAAAAGCTTTTTACAAAAATAAACCAAAAAAGTATTAATCAAAAGCCCTTATGTAGCTAAGTAACTAAGGAGTAGTGTGACTCACACAAACACACACTTCCGCACACAGATAGAATCTGACAGAATTTGTGAAGAAAATATAAAATAATTTTCTTCTCATCTCTCCTTTCTAATCTGCTTCAAATGCAAAAATAAAATAATTCAGAAAAAAATTTAAGTGATTAGAGGATTCCTCTTGGTTTATGGATTGACAAATTGTAAAAACTTAACTCACAGTTTTTTTTACTTTTTTAGTATTTTACAAAAATGGGAACTATGACAATTTTTCTTAAAGAGAAGTAATTATAAAAAACATTTGCCTAGTCAAATTAGTAGAAGGAGAAATTCCACCACCCCAACCCCTTCCTATTTGAATTAGCTTTCAAGAAGTTAGAATTTTTAATGAAAAACTCTATTTACTTTCCGCAATTATAAGAAAGGGCCATCTTAATTGCAAACTGATTTTGATTTCTGCGTTTATATTGTAGTTATTAATTATTATACTAAAATTTGAGAGATTTTTGTAGTTAGTTAGCATTTGCAGGACAAATGAAGACTTTTTTCTTTCATGAATAATTTAAATGAAAGGTTACGGTTTTAGGTAAAATTAATAACCCCACAATAGGATACCTGACCCTTAATCTATAAATAGGAAAATACATAACATAGTTATCAGGATTAATTGCTACAATATGAATGAAAGCAATCTTTTAGAACAATACTTCGCCTCAGTGACATTTCTCAGACAGAGAGAAATATTCTGATTTCTAGTATCAAATTATTAGGATGTGTATGTCAAGTAAGCTTGATATAGATCTAAGTGTTTTATTGTAAAAAAAAACTCTTCAAGGAGATATAGAAATTTCACACCAAATAAAACCTAATTAAATACTTACATTTTAGTGTATATTTTATTTGTTAAATAGGGGCAACACACTATTAACATTTTTTCCCCGTTGACAATGGTCGAGGCCAAGCAATGACGAGATCCCAAAATAATTTTTAGTGCTCTTTAATGGTTTATTTAATTCAACCAATGAAGTGGTGTATATTAGCCTACCGATAACAAGATCTAACTAATCTAATAGTACTCTTTTAGAGTTAAAGTCAAAATGCTGGTCTTTAATTTTATTGATGGTTTTATGGTTATGTACATTTTTACTCTCTTCATGTTAGTTTGAAATTAATATGTTTATCCTTTTCTAGAAGATTTGTCCCCTTCCCGTATTATTTCCCCTTTAAATGATTCTTGTAGTAAATATATTTGTGTAACATTTCTTAAATTCTTTATAATATTTGCTGACAATTCTAAATCTACAAATACACTTTTTGATACAAATAAGGTAGTGATTAACTATATATAAAAGTAACAAGGTGTTTGTCTGTCTATAAAAAGCATCTCAAACCACTGAACCGATTTGGTTCTCCTTCACATTTTAGCTTCTAATAAGTCCAGGAAAGATTATTGACTATATTAGGAAAGGGTACCACCAAACTTCCAAGAGAAATCTCACTCAGAAAAAAAATGATCCCACCAAAAAAAATTCTTGTTAAAACTAAATTAAATTTCAGGTTTGGTCCGACTATCCACCATCCCCCCCCCACACACCGAAGACCGTAATTTGAAAATATAGTATTATAAAACTATCAAGGATGATTTTAAAAATCCTCGTATAAAAATATAAATTCATATTAATAGCTTCCAGAAACAGGTATTATATGTATCTACCCCTGGTAAACAATGCAGTGTTAATAAGAAAAGTAAACCAATAAATGCCAAGAGAGAGTGCACTAAGATTAGTATTAATGACCACTAAAATATATATTATAGAGGGGAGAGATTACTAGCGGATTTCTAAAGGATAACCATTGATAAAAGCAAAGATCTTCAATATTTAGAGTACAATGCCACGGCAACAGATAGTAAAAAGCACAGATTAATCCTTATACTAAAGTAACAGGATGTCTGTTTGTCTGTGTTTTCGAACCGAAGGATCTCGCTAACCGCTGAACCGCTTAACAGGGTAGATTCTCATAGGTCCCGGGAAGGTTTATAACTATTTTGGGGGAGAAATCACAAAAAATCTAAAATAAATTACATTTATCGATTTAAGAAAGAGAGTTCAACGAAACATATACGTCAAACGCAACATAGACATATTTAAATATAAAAAAGAATATTTAAAGTGCCACTAGAGGCCTCTAGGGGCGTAGCCGCTAGTAATAAAATATAATATTTAGTAATCTTAAAATTCATTACAAACGTGTCCTAACTTCTGTGATTTTTGTTTAACCGATTCGTGAAGAGCTCACAAAGTACAAAGTTTTAAATCACCGGGGTTCAACAAATAGATTTTTTCAATAATTACTCAACAGAATGGCAATTTTTTTCTTTATTGTTGCGTTTTAGTACCTTGAAAACAACTTATTTAGAAAAAAAAACTTTAATTATTTCAAAAATAAGAGGTATGCAAAAAAAATCACAAATGTTAAGACACGTTCTTTTTAGAAAGTTCCAAATAAATGATTTTTTAAAACAATTAGATCTTTTAAAAAATTAAATTGATTTTATTTAAACTTTTAATATTAAGTTAGACTTGTCAGGATTTATAACTTACTTTAAAGTTCTAATCAATAATATTTTACACAATACTATTATTTATATTTAAGCTGCACAGATAAAGAATGTTTATATTATCAGGATTAAAATAAAATTATCTTATTATGATAATAAGGTTTACATTTTCTATGAATTAGGATGAATTATAGTGATCAAATGCTTCTGTAAAGTCCAAAAAGGTTATTTAAAATTTATAGGTTTATGGTACAAGATAAAATTCGTTACTTTAATATTTACTAGCGGCTTTGCCCCTAGCATCTAGGGGCTTTGCCCCATGAGGTAATTTTTAAAAAAATTAAAAATAAAAAAAATCTGGTGCTGCCCACCATAGTCTCCTCAGAATTTTTTGTTTTTTGGGGGGGGGGTGGGGGAATTTATATTTTTTGGGGGGTTGAGGGTGTCCCACCACCAAGAAAATAGCTTAAAACCACCACAGGACCAGTAGGTATATTCCTTAAAAAGTAGAATTCGATCGGTTCAGTGGTTACCGAGATCTTAAGGGACAGACGGACAGACAGACATCATTCTACTTTGCATTATAGATAACACAAATGATTAAATTAACGTAATTTCAAATTAAGTTATAAACTTTCATTTCATATTTGCTTTTTTTTATTTTTTAATAAACAACACTAAGAATATAGTCAGGTCAATTATTGACAAACAAAAATTATTGAGGCTTAAAAATTCCTAACAAGCTAAAAGAAGACTTTGTTAAAAACTACTAGTGGCTAAGCCCCTAGAGACACATTAAGGCATATGGGGTGGGGTATGTTTAATTTCAGTTTAAGACGAAATAACAATTGTTTTTTAGGGGTTTGTAAGAGGTCATTTTTCTAGGTGGGATATCTCTTGAGAAGCCGGAGATACCTTCCTCCAAAATTGTTATAAATTTTCCTTATTCCTATAGAAAGCTTTACTGTAAAGAAGAATAATATCGGTTAATTTCGTTTTTCATTTAACCACTTTATTTTCTAGATTTTAAATCTATATTTTAAATCTTTTTATCAAACGCTATTTTAAGGTCTTTTTGAATCAATATTAATATCTACTAAATAATTTACTCATTATTAAAGGGTCAAGTAGATTATTAAAGTAATCAAGGTACGTAAGACAATTAAATACATCCTAGGGAGCTAAAAAATTATGTGTAGATTCGAAAATAAACGAATTTTCTGAAATAAATACTGCTTTTTTACGAATTTAGATAGTGCTATTTTGTAAAAACCCATTTAAGAAATTAATGGTCAAAATTGGCAACAGATACATTACTTACAATAATGACTACTCATACTAGTACTGAAATTAGATACTTATTTGAGATGGAATTAGTATTTATTGTTTTAAAGAATTATTTAGAACTTATAAATTGCTGTCAAGTTTTCAAATGTTTTGATTTCTAAATCTATAAATAACCACTCCTAATTTTTTCAGCTTTAATTTGTTTCCTATGACAAAGTGACTGTGACAAACTGAGACTGATATTTTTATTGTTTTCAACAGACTAAGCCAAATAATGGTTGCAGTTTTTATTGAAATTGCACTTTAGAGGATATTTAAAATATTGCACATCTTGTACTCCCACCAATATTGAAAGTGTATGCTATAGTAGATTTATTGTTTTAGAGTTTAGTTTTGATCAAATTATTTTTTATTGTATCTTAGAGTAGGTAATCAAGCTATCGTGGACACAAAAAAAGGCCTAAAAATTACTCAATATATGGTCCTAGTTAATAATATTATTTTTGTTTTGGCTTTTAAAAGTGTCCAAAAAATCTTAATAACATGATCTCTGTACAAGATAACTTTTTCAAACAACGTTTAAAGTTTTTTCTTCATATCATTATTTTTAATTTACTTTAGGTTTTAATACCATATTTAAATTAGCATTAGGTAGTTACCTATTACTTATAAACTTTGTAATAATATTTACTTTATCTTATTACCATAACAAAGCACTAAAAAAATAAAATTCTAACAGATAATTTAGCCTAACAATAATTAATAATATACTTACTTTTTATCAATATTTTATTTCACAAATTGACAAATTCAAAGCTTTTAGCAATAGAGTTCAAAAATAAAACTATTGTCAATTACAACTTAAGCCTCAAATTGAAAAGCACCGATAAAATTTATTTGTATAAAATTTTTTGCAATGAACTGTCCCAACCGCATCAAGTGCCGGCAATAATCTAGATGCAATACAATGTTGCAAGTCCATACACACACACACCCACACACAGGGGCTGGGGGCTAGGACAACCCCTTTAGGTAGTTTTAGGTGGGGTAGGGTTGGAGGGAGCCGGCCCAAGGGACTGGAATGCCTTACAAAGGTGCACAAAACCCCCGCCCTCCCTCCACCCCTCCCTCAACAAGCCTTGCAATATCCTACGGGACAACACAACACCCATCCCTAAATAAAAACCCCACACACCATCCCCCGAAAGATTCGGCCCATCCGAGTAGCACGCTATGTTATTTCTCTGGGAGGTCAGAAGAGAATTTATCCGCGGGTGTACAACTCTCACCAAAGGAGCATTTTACCCACAATATTGCACCCATTCTCCCACACCTCTCTCTAGGTTTCCCATAATTTGTAAGGATGTGTGTGTGTGTGTGACAACAGCAAAACTCAGTGTATATAAACGGGGATACGATGAGAGAAATATGAAATAAGCTTCACAGGATGTCTAGATTTCTCCGGTGTTTAGACAGAAAACACAAAGTTAAACTAAAGCTAGGAAAAGAATTAATTTTAAAACAAAGTTTAATAATTGCGTTTTCTCCTCTGGTAGCTCTAAACTTTGGGTACGTTAAATAAATCTTTATTGTTTGTTAAACCAGCGGTGTCCAAACTTTTAATCTTAAGAGGGGTTTTAGCTTATCATAATTAGGGTGTACATAAGTTTTTCGTCCTGAAATACATGGAAAAAACCACACATGTATTTGTTACCAGAACTAAAACATTCAATCACTTTATTTCTTTTTTTGTGTTGGGGGGTAGATATTTTTTCAAAAATAGAGTAAACCATACAACAAAAAATTAATAAACTAAACGTATTAAAAAAAAATTTCATCCAACCTAAAAATGAATCACGACTTCACCCAAAGAGTGGGTAAAATTAATGCGATTTTTTAAAAGAAATTAAGAATTTACAAAAACACACTTTTTAGCAAATCGACCTGACCTCACAAAATTTTTTTTAAAAACTTCCCAATACCCTTAAGAAGCTTAATTGTAAATCTAACAAACCGACATTTTTACAGACATCCTACCTCTTTTCATATAAGGATAACTATATTTTTACTATTTTGTATAAACTTTATCAGGATCAAAAGTGCAGGTGATACAGAATGAGAGAGAAACAGCGAGAAAGAGAAAGCGCGATCTAAAAGCAAAATAGATAAGGATATTTGTAAAGAGAGAGAGAGAGAGAGAAGGATATGCAATTATAAAATAGGGAAATATAAGAGATAGGGTAATAAGGGTGAACATTAGGGGTAAGCTTAACCCCGTAACTTGTAATATGTACACCGCTAAATGTATAATTGCAACCCTCTAACTCTTTTGGTTTCAGGAGAAAATATATATTTTAATAATTTAAATTATTTTAACAGGACCAGGACTTTTAGACTTTTTTACAGAAAACTTATTTACTACTATTAAAAAAGTATTAAAAGTGTTTTTTTTGTATGCCTCTTACACAATAGCCTCTAATTTTTACTACCAATAAATATCAATGTCAGTATCACAAATACCTATTATTATGTATTATTTATATTTTAAATTGAAGAAAATTAAAAATTTGTATCAGTTTTTAAAGCTTGTTCATTTAGACAAATGACATTATTATGAAATGGAGGGAGAAAATTTTTTTGGGAATAGTCCCTTTCGTAACATCGCCCCATATGGGGTGATTCATCGTATTTTTTAAAATGGCTTTTTATAGGTTATTTTAGGTTAGGTTAGGTTATATTGGGTTAGGTAATTGGCCCCGCAGGGTTAGAGCCCCCAGCAGGGGCTAGAAATAGGAGGGAAGTTATTGTGAAAAATACGAAGAATCGCCCCATAAGGTGCGATGTTACGAAAGGGACTATACCCGAAAATTCTTACAAATTTAATTTTTTTATAAACATATTGCTAACCCAGCTAGGAAACTGTCAGTTTGTGCAGCCTAAATTAAATTCTAAATAAAACGATTAACAGAACTAGTTTTTTTAATATTAAATTTTAGGATAATTTAATACCACAAATTAAAAAGAAATACCACAATATTCTTACAAATATTCATTGTGTTTAAATTTAGATTTATATTCATGAGTAATTTCTGTATCTTTGACTTTAACAAAATAATTGATAATTCATTGAAACTTTCATTTTAAATTTTTGGAGATCCAAGCAATTTTTTTTTTTTATTTCTCATATTAATGCATAATGTTTACATAAATCAAATTTTTTTTTATATATTTTTACTTTAGATTTGAAGAATCGTAAAGATGTCTTTTTTTCCTATAATGATATAGAAGTCAATCTGCCAAAATGTAATGTTGGGAAAAAAAACAATTTCATTTCTAGCATTTTTACGAAGACTTGTACATTTTTATTGGGGAGGGGGGGGGGGTGAACGATAACTAAAGTTTGTTTCATTCTTTTTACATTAAAAAAAGTATTAAATGATTTTCAAGAAATAAGTGCTCAAATTTTAAAAACTTTCAAAGTAATTTGTTTATATTTGTGTTCTATGCATATAGAACTTTAAAAATGTCTTAGCAACTTTTTAACACAATTAACCTTTAACAAACTTTGTAAAGACTTTTTAATTTTAGAAAATATTATAATTTTTACAATGTTATATGGTGGAGCAAACCTTCACTTACCATGTTCCGTGAAAGGTAATAAAAAAATGACGGCATTCTTGGTGGTAATTTATAATTACGAACACTCAACATATTCTTTTCAATATTCTCCGTCACCTTTCATGAGAGAGTACGAGAGCAATACGACGGAGCAACGGAGATTCTCCCTTGAAAATGGTTTCTGTTGTAAATAGAAATGTGCGAGGCTCACACCTACTAGAGTAGTATAGGTTGAATACTTGTCGTATTATAGACAGCTTTCCGCGGGTAATGAAACGATAAATTATTTGATTAATTCTTGTTTTGTTGGCCCCGAGAGGCCGAAGGCACGGGCTAAAAAAAACTAAGATTTATATTTAGTAATTAAGTTGTTTTTAATAAATAAAATAATAGTCCTTTCATATTTGCATTTTTCAAATAGAAAATCTATAATCAAGAATGTTTGTTTTGCGGGGGGGGGGAGGGGTTTAGTCAAGTTTAAATTCGAGAGTAAAATTTACGTAGTGCAGGTAATTCCACCCCCTAAATTATTTGAATGGGTTCAAAAGGTTTTAGTGGAGAGGGGAAGTGTTGAACATACCCTCTAAAAGAATTGATAATCCTAACTTTTTTATTAGGATTCAAATGAACTCACTATAGCATATAAAAATTTATTTAATTTGATAACTATAAAAGGTATTGAGCTTATGATGATATGTAGGCAAAAATTACAATCATTTTATATCTTAACTAACTACACAAACATGTTTTATACAAGTTTCGTACATTTTAGTTAATCTTTATAATTTTTATGATAAATAATACTAAAGACACAATATAGGATTGTAAAAAATCTAGAGTTTTTTTTTATAAAATCACTCATTTAGCTAGATAATTTCTGTAATATAAATATTTTTAACTAACATCATTTTGAGTATATATAGAATGAAAAAAATAAATTGCAAAGATAATTCTATCTGAATTATTCTATGGGAAAAAAGATTAAGGTGCATGATAATATGAAAAAAATACAATCTTTTAACAACAACAAAAAACTATTAATTAAATTCTAAGGTTTGTTTCGATGAGATAATGTTAATAAAATCACAAATATGTTTATTAACAAGGATGACAGCATCCCTTAAAAGGATACACAATAAGTATTTGTATATTGTTCATAACTTTATAGTCCATTTTTACTGTAGAATATAAAAATATATTAGAAATAACTGTAATAAAAACATTCATATTTGAGCTCCACATTCAAAAGTAACTGTCTCTGATTGGATAAAAATATTTATCACGTGATATCAGTGGAGAGGTTGCGTGAGTGATCAGCTGATTGTGTTGAAATATTGTTGAAAGTTTGATTGATTGATTGACTCTGTGTTGGGGGCAGTGTGGTGTTGTGGGTTGATATTGTGGTCGGTACATGGGTGGAATAATTATCGGGAGTTTCATCTTCACTAAAAACAAAGAATAATGTTAAGTATCACACAAAATGGGCATTCAATTGCATAGACATTACTTTTGTAAAGGGTGAGTCTGGTGAAAACCGCATATAAAGACCTGGAATTTTATACACCTGGTTTTGTAATTTTCTATTCTATCCTAATGTATAAAGTAGTAAGGTTTTTATTTGTCTGAAACTTTAAATTTTGATAAAACAGAACTGATTTAGTTCTCACTTATAGGGAAGCTTCAAATAGGTCTTGGGAAGGGTTTAGGCTATTTTCTTTTAAAATTTAAAGCTGTTTTCTAACCCCATCTTGCCCCTTTGAAGAATGAGTTCAAGTTCGGTTTGTAATAAATTATTAGGGCATCTTTAAAACATTGTTATATAGTTGCCTCATTGCTAATCAAGTTAAATTAATAAAAATAAAAACAATCTACATATTTCCAGTGCATATAGGACTTTCTAAAAATATCTATCTTTCCCTAACTTCTATGAATTGTAATAGAGAGTAGGGTCATCCAAAACTATCCATCCCTCTAAAAACTGTATAACTCTAACTTATTTCAAGCCTATGCCTAAAAAACAAATATGGGATGGTGCATTAGTTCGTTATCAACGCAAATGAAATAGCTGTGTGTGTGTGTAGATAAAGTATAAAATAAAATTCAGGGAGCTAGTCTAAAGTAAAATAGAACTTTTTATGAACCAATATATTAATAGCTTTTGTCTCCCAAAATTGTTTTATTTTTTACTCTAGTAATTTGAATTTTTCAGAAAGCTATTGTTGGGTTTGCCTCAGACAGATTTTAGGATGTGTTGTTTGCATTTTTATTAAAGTGTAAAAATTTTATTTGAAAATATTATTTTATCATTCCTTATTAAAATTCTAAATAAATTCAGTACAAGTAAATAAGCATTTGGGTAACATTCTATCAATTCTTCTTGTTCCATGTTAATAGAATAATGTTTTTGTACTTTTTAGCATATAATAGTACATTGAGGTGTTTCAATTAATTTTAAAATTTGAAATGCAACATTTCATTTATAAACTACCAAATGAATAATTCATACCTACCCACTTTCCAAACAA
>LS042917.1:2928-14085 GCA_900241095.1 Acartia tonsa | reverse complement strand
AGAACAAACTTCTTTGTAGAAAATATATTTCGCTTTATTCAAGCCTTCTCAATTCTAATTGTTTGAGAGTTTATGTACAATTTGATATGATATTTATTATTCCAATAGAATATAAAGGGTTAAATAACATATTTACCTACATTAGTTTTAACTGGAAGGAAAAATAATTCTTTGTTCATAAATATTTTATAATAAAAATCCTCTAAATGGAAGCAAAAAAATCTATGAAATTACTAGGCATTTACTTCTGTTAGTTTTGTATTGGCATTTGAAGAACTGCATTGTTATCATAACACACTATGTTACTGATTTATTTTAGACCTATTGTCAGACACCGAATACAACCAGAGCTTTAATGAATCTGGTGTGAAGGCGGATGAAAAGTATGAGAAGCTCCCACCAGGATTCACCGCGCAATACCTGTCCTGGTTGCCAACCGGATACACACTACAGGTAGGGTTTTATTATGCAGATTGTTGCAGTGTAATTCACCGATCATTGTCCAACAAATTAACCTTTAAGATTTTTTCTCCAAGCTCTTACTTAACCTAGCCTAATCTTAAGAAACAAATAAAAAAATTTTATTCCACTTTTGTTTAAAGTGAAATTATTATTATATTTGGGCCTAGGGAGAAATACTCTCAGTCCCCCCCTCCCCTATTTTAATTTATTAAAAAAATAAGAGGGTGAGGTTTTAGTGCTCGATTAGAACTTTGAGGGAAAGAGCTTTCCATACCTGTTTTTAGGTTCTTGAAAGTGAAAGAAACAACTTTACATTAATGTTTTACCTGTGGTGCCAAGTTGTGGATAAACTTAGCGGACCAGAAGAGTTAAAGGTAAATAATATTTAAATAATATCCAGATAAAAATTTAATTGTATACCTAGAAATTTTTTATTCATCTAAAACCAAGAAATTAACAATTTATCCAGATTCCTGAAAACGGTTTGTTCTACGAACTTAAATTAGAGATCAAATATTTGAATAATATCTACATTTATTCTGCAAATAACCAAATAAATGTAGTTTTCAAAATATTATGCCTTTAGAATATGTTTTTTTTTTGTCTATTAACTTGTTATTTTGCTGCTTCATACATTATTTTGGACTAGTGGCAAAGCCCCTATGGGCTCTTAAGGGGGGGGGGCCCGGGGGGTGGTTATGGAAGAAGTTGATCCCCCCCTCATTTTCATTTTAAGATTTTAAAGAACAATGTTTTGCGGGGATCTTTTTTATGGGGATGGTGGAGATACATTCCCTCCCTCAAAATAGTTAAAAACCTTCTCTGGACCTATACGAAGCTTCACTGTAAAGGAGAACCAAATCGGTTCAGCGGTTATTGAGAGCTTGCGCTATATACAAAAAAAGCTAATTACTTTACATAATAGTATTGATTGAATTCTTGCAATTTATTTTAACAATTCTATTCATTATATGGTAACTTGAGAAATACTCCAATTGAAATTATGCAAACAAAACAAACAATTCATTTAGTCTGAATGATGATTATTATAATTGATGGAAACGTTTAAGGCAGATCATTTTTATTTAGACAAAATATCTCTTACTGTTTTGTTTATAGTTTACATGTTTGGACTAAAAGATGAATGTTATAATGGGATAATTTATTTTTCTCTCCCTCATTATAATTTCATCAGGTTTCTATTTTTTTCTCACAATAATATTTCTAAATACTTCTTAACAAGGAGGAATATGTTGTCAGAAGGAAAACAATGTTACATACAACTTCTTTACTAAATATTACTATTTGGGCAAAATGTTGTGATTTTTAACTGGTAAAATAGTTCTTCCAGTATGGCTTCGAAACCGATGAATATTTGCTAGGTTAGAACGGGTTCTAAGCCATACTAAAAAATCATGTATCGTATTGTATCCAATTTTCTACGAATGTAAAAATGTACAATCACAATATTAAAACCAGTTTTGTTAGCCCTTGCCTTTGGCATCTCGGAGCTAAGAAAACTAGTTTTAATCTTAATATTGTACATTTTTTAATCCGCCGAAAGCTGTTAATAATACGATGAGATTAATAATTATTCTCTATATCAAATGTTCCTTCCTGAACCGTTCCTGTTTAGTTGTTAGTTTAATTTTATCTTTAGTTTTAATATTCATTTAATTGACACTTGAATAGATATAATTGAAACCTTTTCGAATCATTTTTTGAATTCCTCTTACTAGTATATGGAAAAGCGTACAATTTACATCCTTTTAAAATTATTAATTAAAATGTTATTTCAATGTCCTGTTTCTGAATTACTATGGTACTTTTAATGATTATGTGATTGTCACTCAAGATCTTGTGAATGTCTGGAAACCTTCTATTTAGTGGGACTATTATTTTAGTACTTATTCATCCTCCTAATATATAAAGTATTATATATATAAACACAGAGGTTATTTTTTTAACATTTTATTGATGGAAGACAATTGTTTCACTATTAAATAGATCATCAGTTCAAATTAAATGTATAAAATAAAAGTTAAAAAAAATATATGTCTTTGCATTTTGAATCCTTTTAAAAGTAGTAAGGTTTTTTTGTCTTTCAATTAATATCAAACCGATGGAGTTCTCTTATTACAGTAAGCTGGATGGTTTTAGGCTATTTTTCTTCCCTTCCTTACCCTTACAAATACAGCCCCTAGATGCTAGGGGCGAAGCACCTAGTTTCTCATAAATTTTACCCTTAAATAAAATGCTGTAAAATCTGTCTTAAAAATATACCTTCCAGTCAGCCATTAACCATTCAAAATGTCCATAGTCTACTTGTCTACCTATTGATTATACAACCTTTGCCCTATCGTTATGTTGCACATTTTCATTATTTGTGTATGGGCATTTCCCATGTCATTTCTTTAATTTTCAGATAACATCACACCTAATATTTTTCTAGCAGTTATAAGTCAATTTTTAAGTAAATTGGCTCTTTAGTCCTAAAATTTTTATCCTTGAACTGGTTGGAGTTGAAAAACTGTATACAAGAGAAAATATGTTGTGTCTATTAAAAGATTAGATTTTAAATCTTGAGTCTTTCTAAGAGAAAAATTTTATATAAGTGTTCAACTTTGATATTTGAATTCAATATCTCAGGGATAAAGGGATATAAACATGATTATATAATTTTAAATACAAGATCATGTGACTTTTTATTTATCAATCAATCATATTTCCCAGGATCTTAAGGGATAAGACAATGGCCAATAAATTCATGAACATCACCAATGGTGCTACACAAAATTATCCCTTTTGTAGATTACAATTAGTTGTTTGGACACTTAACTTAATGAACCAACCAATAAAAATTCAATTAAAGTCCCCAAAGGTGTTAAGCCAACGAATAAGAAAACTTTGAGGACTTGTGTGATAGAAAGCCCAATTTTCCCTTCCTCCCCTGTATAATTCCTATCAAAAGTCACAATGATTTTTTTTAATGTTTAACCTCCCTAATCCCTAACTCTTACATATTGTATTTGAAGTGAGAGAAGTGAAGAGTACCAATATTATAAATTACATAATATCCTAGGATAAGGAACTTTTTAAAAGAAAATTATCATTGATGATTTAGCATCAAGGTTACCAAAAATTGGTTAACAATTTTTATAAAACCAAATATACCTATAAAGTAAGGGATATTTTCACTACCGACAAAAAACCTATTTTTCTCAATATTACCCATCAGTTAAAATAAACAGTATTTGAATAAATATATATATATGTTATCAGCTTAAGTGATTTCTTCTTTATCCCTTATTTGATTTAGAAAACAATTCTCCATTGTAGATAGTATTATACTCTTAATTTATTATTCAATTTCTTCTCTTTCTCTCTCTCTCTCTATTTGGACTCGTACTCTCTTAGTTTTAAATATTTTTTTGCGTTTTAGATTTTTATAATCAAAGCTTCTCTAAAATATATCTTATACGTACTTCAGATTGTCAGTCGGTGGTATATATATTCAATTAAAGTATTTTATCTTAAATAAATAGGTAATTCTACAGAAATCACATTGACAAAATTGAACATCTGAAAAAAATTATAATACATATAAAATAATAGATATTTGTTTGGGTGTAACTGTAGAATCATGAGGCTAGAATAAAAAGTGTAATTTATAATTTGTATTGTTGGAATTTTACCCTTCTGATAGCTTCTGTAGTTTTGTTATATCTCCAAATCTATATATGCTATGATTTTTTATTTCAGATAAACTAAACAACTATTCAAGAATTTTGAAAAATTAAGATTATTACCTATGCAAAAATTTATCCTTTTATTTTGTTATAGAATATTTATTAAAATTGAAAAAGAGAAGTTAGATAATAAGACCATAATATCCATGTATTTCATAATAGTATTTTATTGTATTTTGCTTGGTTGCAAATAACAGTACTGGGCAGCCGCAGGCGCTTATGGCTCCGACATGCTAATCAGCTGACAAAATTAGTTAACCACTACCAATTTTGAAATCCTAATTAAACCGCAGCCTAGCCCTTTTTTCAACTACTTTGTTGGAAGACTGAAGTTGGATGGCCAATAAAAGGTATGAGAAATAGCTCTAGGTAATTGATTTACTCCAATTTCAGGATGTTACTGCAAAGCTGGAGGGAGATTTAACTGGCATGTTAAATTCTGGGATAGTTCCAAGATGGCCTCCCCTACAATTTGATCAGGTACACAGATAAAGAGAAAGATATTAGACAAACTGACTGACAGACGAGTTACTGGAATGTTTATCATTCAGATTTAAAGATATAGATATACAGATGAACATTCTGGTTGGATGATTGACAAAAAAAACTTACAAACAAATACCTAGTCATAGAGAAGACAGACAAAAAGATGTAGTTAATACTAAACAGACTAACATAAATAAAAAGATGAATATCTAGTTATTAAAATAAAAGAAGAGAAGGGGACATGAGCTATATGTAACTCTACCCACTGGGAGGGGACCATATGCCGACTTTCAATTGGGTCAATAGCACCGGAAATGTTAATACAGCCAAGTCGCTACAAAAGAGCAGAAAGTAATTTGTTAGCAGACAATAAAGTTCCCCACATCTTTGGTCAAGTAGTTGTCTGGGTTATACATCTATACTTATACATTTATTATGTAGATTTACAAAATGGCAAGTGTATACCTAGAAAAACATGTAAAAGATAAATAGATTACCTAGTATTTTAGACAGTGTTATTTCAAGATAATATTTTTATTTTAGGCAATGTTAGATACTCCAGATCAAGATATTCTCAACAGCTTAGAATCTCAATTAGGTTGGGTTAAGTAAAATTTTTGTTCTAACACTGATTTCAAATAGGTAGTTACCATAAATTCTAAGAAAAGCAAAAACTTTGAAAATACTAATTAAAACAAAGAAATTATTAATTCCTATTGAATAGTTTTGTTACTAACTCAATATAAAAAGTCTCTTGTGTAATATGTTTAGTAATATTTGATATTTAATTATTTTATTCTCATAACTGTACCTTAATTAGTTTGTAACTTGAGACCTTCTTGTTTGATATTAATTTTGCGTAATTTATAAAATGTAATGTTTTGGTAGTTTCAAAGTTTGTACTGTATCATTTTTTTACTGAGAACTTATAAGATATTATTTTAAAGAGGCCAGAGAGAAAGAGAGAGATTTTGTTATGAAATGATATTTAACTAAAATTCATGTTAAAATTTTTGTCTGGTTTTATGATGAATTTTAATATTATTGTCTAGCCACTTTTAATAAACGACGAATTCAGGGAAGATCCTTTTAGAAAAGATATTTATCGCATAGCATTATAGACAGCTTTTCGCAAATATCAAAATAGAAGATTGAAACCAGTTTTGTTAGTTCCGAGGGGCTAAAGGAGTAAAGGCCCGGTCTAACAAAACAGGTATTAATTTTATGATTTTTATTTTAATATTGGTAGAAAAAATGTATGTAATACGATGCTATAAATGATTTTTTAGTATAGCCGAGAACTATTTCTAACACTCAACTTATATAATGAATCAACCAATCAAAAGTCCCCAAAATTAATGAGCCAACAAATAAGAAAACTTTTTAGACTAGTGTAATAAACAGCCCATTGCCCTCTCTCTCTCTCTCTCTCTGACAATAGTCAGTCTAGAATATAACTAACTGTTTTCTTCTATAAAACAATACATTCCAATCACTGAAATTGGATCCTTTGATTGAAACAATTTTTTCAAGTTGTTTTATTCTTATTCATTCACAATGATGAGATAAAATGGAAATTAAAATGATTTAGCTAATTGTATTAAATAAATTTGCTTAAAATATACAAAACCTTTGTTATGAATCCTTATAAAAACAATTATGCATTAGTGCAAAAAAAACTGTTCAAAGCTATTTGAATGCAATTTTCCTGCTTATATGAATGCCTTATTTATTTACCTTCCTATAAGTTTGGATAGTGGGAAAACAGTTAAGGAATTTTGCAAGTTGCCAATGAAGTTTTCATTATTGACTTAGCATCAAATTTTGTACATTTTTTACTTTTTGGATAAATATTTACAAATAATATACAAATAGGTATCTATGCATTTTTCAACAAAAATTAACATAATATTTTTATTGTAAATATGTAACTGTTATTTAATATTGTGTTACCTCTTAATTATTTTGTTAACTTTACTTATTTATTTATATTTTTCTCCATTAATATTATGTTAAAAGACACAAATATAAGGAACTTGGTAATTTATTACTGACAGTTTCTTTCAATTTTGTATTTTTACATCACTTTTTATCTTTTAACTTAATAAAAATGGTATCTAAGTTAAAACCAACTCAATAATGTAAAACTCATGTACCTGACACATTTCAGATAGTGCGTGGCATTTGCACGTGCGCATCAATTACAAAAATTGTGCGTAGCATTTGCGCGTCCGCACATATTTTTAAAGATAGTGCGCGGCAACTGCGCGCGTACGCACAAAATTCAAAATGGCGGCGGGTAGTATGGGAGGAGGAGGAGGGGGTGGAAGTAATCCCGGGTCTCAATACTTCTCTCTGAGGTGGAATAATCATCCTGTGAATCTAGTCTCTGTATTTACTGGCCTTTATCAGGTAAAATATACCTAATTATCATTACAATGGTATAATGTAACCTTTTAAAAAACTTTTAATAGGTAAAGTTACAAGTTAAATAATAACAAGATTTTTGGCTAAATCAAGTATCTTAAGGGATAAGACATTGGTCAATCTATAATACAAAGTAGAACGATGCCTGTCTGTCTGTCTGAAGCTAAAGAAACCACTTAACCGATTGGGCTCTACTCTTTATCGAATTTACCTACTTGTCCTGCGATGGTTTTAAGCTATTTTCTATGTAATTTCTTTATTTGGGGGGATGGGACACCCCCAACACCCAAACCCCCCCACCCCCAATAATTTCTTTTCCTTTTTTGAAACAAAATCTAAAAAAGTTGGGATGTCGACTACTTAGCACCCCCCAAAAATAAAATCTCCCTCTCCATTTTTTTACTTTTAAAATGTACCTAATATAAATAAAAAATGGGTTGATCAAACCCAGTTCGTTACGTCTTGGGGCAAAGCCCCTAGAGGCTAGAGTCTACACGCGAAGCTGCTAGTAAAATATAAAATTATATACATCCTCAATAATAGTAAACAAAATTACCTCTTCTGTAAAAAAAAATATTGGTTAAAAAGTTAATAAAAGTAACCAAAGTTTTTAGCCAACAAATAAGATAATTTTGGGTACCAGTGTAATTTACAGTGTTATGTCCTTGCCTTCCCTGAAGCTAAATAGATTAAGATTAAGTAAATAAAATCATTTGTAGTTAAAAAAAAACAGACATAGGGAACTTTTATCTATCAAGTAATAAATAGGTACCTATACTTAACTTAACACAATGTTTTCTTTCATTTTTTTGTCATCATATCCTTATTTGTAAGGGTCAATTACGGATTTATTACATAATATCAAATTTAATTGGTTCCTTGTTATGAGAAATGATTGTTAAAAAATATTTTTTTCATATCATTAGAGCAATGAATTTTTGTAAAGTACGCACTTTATTCATAATATTTAGTGTTTCTTGAATCCTGGAAATAACTAATAATTTAGTTTTAAACCTTATATAAGTACTTGCAATGCGATATTTACGCAATAACTTATTGGTTAACATTTTAAAATAATCCAATGAATACCAATTTAGTTACCCTGGTAGCTTTTTCTGTAATAGGTAAGGTGAAATTATTAGAAAGTAAAAATTAATTTTAAAATTATTTCCCATAATTATCTTGGGTTGGTACCTATACAGTATACAATCAATTTTAAATATTTTTAATGTATATTTTTTGTTATTTTTATAAGATTCAAATATAGTCGGAATTTATTTGATTAAAATTAGGTATTTAAACGAATTAGGTATGTTGTTTGTATGATCTTGTATCTTTAAAACGATAATAATTTGAGTTTAACTCTAGTATTCTATTCAGTAGTCTAAATATCATTTCTTATTCTTTGTTTGGTTAAATTTTATGAGTATAACTCACCTGGTAGCAGCTAGTTAAACTTAATGGGACATCCATCCAGTTATAGGTCAATGTTGTTTTAACTGTACCAATGCATTTAAAATATGTTTTAAGCTATGATAGTAAGTTTTGTATAGGAGTAGTCCTATGTTTAGGGTTTAGTTAGACAGACAGACATTCAACTAATTTATCTATGCTTTTTTAGGCCGAATCTTTGGTTGATGTTTCCCTCGCAGCAGAAGGAAGACACGTTCAAGCTCACAAGGTTACCATTTCTTTTAGTATCGTAGCTACTCTATAATTATTGTCGGGTCGTATTTCGTATTTGACAGTTTTGACTTGGATATATAATGCGTAGATATTGTAAGAGATTCTCGCATAACCTGATAAAATGATTCTCACAGCTGGCTAACATAACAATT
Source organism: Acartia tonsa (assembly GCA_900241095.1). Taxonomy (NCBI): domain Eukaryota; kingdom Metazoa; phylum Arthropoda; class Copepoda; order Calanoida; family Acartiidae; genus Acartia; species Acartia tonsa. The sequence continues at coordinate 5,123 of LS042917.1, read as the reverse complement.
CTCTCAATCATTAGGTATATGACATTACCCCCTTACCATGGAGACCAATATCTGAGGACTAAATTAGCAACCTAAATTGACGACAACATTGCCCCCTGTCACTATATATTTAAGTATTCAATCCTCTGGCTAACATATTTATGCGTATGTTATACCTAAATTAGGCTATAAGCTCATTTGATGTTTTCTACTCAAGAAAAATTGATACAAACATTTGATTTAATATTAGAGGTACACCAACCTTAAAAGATTTATCTGGTTTTATCAAATTTCTGTTTTATAATGAGTTACAGCTTGAAAAGATAACATTAAGGATTTATAAAATAAAATACAAGCGGCCTTTTGAACTAATGACTTAAAGTACTTTGCTTACTACTTTTGATATATAACCGAAGTTTAAGAAACACAAACTAATCCTTACAGTTTCAAAAGTATATTTTGTTAATCCTATTTGAAGTAATATTAATAATTCGAATATTGCAATATCAATCTTAAAATTCATTAAAACTTTCATCTTAATTTTACAATTAACTTCCTTTAATTAACCAAATCATTAATCATTTTTAAAAAGTACAAGAATTATACCTTACAAAATTAAAAAACAATACAAAATGGTAGAATAGGTGAAGATACACAAACATATAGGTAAACATAAATCACCTATCTAAATACAAAAAAATATTCTTTGGTGCTAGGATGTACTAAAGTAAATTTTGAAAAAAAGCGACCTAACTGATCTGTTGAATACTGAAATCTGCGGCGGCTACGAAATGTTGATTTACTTTCTTTTTGAGCGACTAAGAAATATAAATTTTCTAAAGTCTAATTAAAAAATTTAAGATATAATCTTAATTTTGATATTAGGAATGTATTCATAATATTTTGATTAAATGTATATATTTATCATTTGTTTCGGGTTATTTTGAATTAAAATTTCAAAATTAATCAAAATAATTAAAGTTATACAGGGAGAGAGAGGACATTCAACTTTAAATTACGCCTGTATCGAAAGTTTTTCTTATTCGTTGATTTAAATACCTTGGGTACTTTCATTAAATTTTGACTGATTAGTTCCTTTAGTTGAGTTTTCAAACGTTTCAACTATTATTTTTGATCTACAGAAGGGTTAATTGTTGTTCATAATCAATGGTCAGTTTTGATTTGTTAGTTCCTTAGGTTGGGTTTGCAAACGTTTCAGCTAATAGTTTTGATCTACATAGGGGATAATTTTGTTCATAATCAATGGGGATATGCATCAAATAATTGTCCATTGCCCTTTTTTTATTTTTAAATTTAAAATAAAAGATTGTGTTGTCGAAACCAAGCTCCCGCATTTAAGTGCCCCTAGAGGCCTCTAGGGTCGTAGCCGCTATAATATACAGAGTAATATATTATTAACAGATAAATAGTTTCTAAACTAAACTTCATGATTGTAAAGTTTAAATGAATTTTGGTTGATCTAGATTGTAATACAAGTATTAATATATGATGCTGCATAATTATTCATTTTATTCTGGAAGGGATATTTTCACTAAAGAGATTAGACTCAAAAACCTAATTCATATAAATTCGGGTAACAGGATGTTAGTTTGTATGTCCATGTCTGTATGTATGTCCATTACATCCTCGTAAATGGCCGGGATGACAGTTATGATATTTTCATGGAAGTAGCAGTAATTTTTCATTTCTCGTTTTTCCAACTTTTTAACAATTATTAATTTTCTATTTATTCTTAATCCTAAAATGTTAATATTACTTATCTTAGAAGAATCAGTATTTATATTTTATTAAAACAAGGATTAAAAAAAAAAACTTTTGGAAGTATTTGAAAAAGATTAAATATCTTTTATATCCTCAATTATTTTAAAAGCATATTAATATACGTGGTGTTTTTTTTAATAGAACAAAAGTATTGCTTAATATAAGCCACTTACCATTGACAGAAATTAATAATCTATATCTTAATTTCTTTATTGGGTTGGGGAATTTTGTATAAGAAAAAAATATTTAGTTATTTTTAACAAATTATGCTATAAAAACCATTTTTTTCAAAGTACATATTTTTGGAAGATTTTTGGATCATGACCAATTTAAAGGATGTGCAAAAATGCTTACATTTTTAAAATTCAAATTGCGCGGCTTGTGTTAATAGTAGAAAAATGTTATGCATATCGTTAGAATCGTCATAAACTCTA
>LS042910.1:4518-15627 GCA_900241095.1 Acartia tonsa | reverse complement strand
CGGTTTTTAACTTTTTTGGGGGTGGGGCCCCCAACCCCCCCATAAAAAATCCCCCCAAAAAAAAAAAAAACCCATCCCCCCCCCCCCAAAAAAAAAAAAAATCAAATTCAAACACACACACCCTCAAGTGCCCCTTGACGCCTCTGGTGTTGTAGCTGCTAGTATCTGCATATAGGATATACCCTATAAAAGAAAAAATAATACCTGTCATAGCCAAAGAGACGTATCTCCCCATTGCCGTTCCTGACACACATTCTACTGTCTTTATTGAACCCTGAAAATAATACATTTTAGTAAAATTAGCGAAGCTACTTCACAAGTTTCTCATTTCTGTGTGTCTTTTTATGACGGTTTCCCTCAAAGTCCCTAGAAAAGCAATGAACCCCCAATTACGCTAAACAAAATTAACCCTTGCCTTTTCAGTATAGATTGGTTCTTGAAAAGTTTGGATACTTAATGTTTTAAAAAACCCAATAAAGATTTTATAAATGTCCTAATTTTTTTTTTAAACAAACGAATGAGAGATCGTGTTTAGAAAACTTTGGGCTCCAGAATCATTTATATTCCAATGTACCCTCCCTTCCTGAGAGTATTTAAATTACTACCTGAGCTAATTCTCCAGGAATCCAGTTACAGAGAGGATTGTCCTGTCACACGTACAGCCAATATTCATTTATCCGATAACCAGTGGGGAGGGGGTGAGGGCGTGCACAGGAATTTACCAAGTGGTTTTAAGTCTTGAGGGAGTAAGTCAAGGAGAGTAATAGAATAGTTATTTTTCGCATCGTATCATAAACAGCTTTCCACGGATATGAAATGTTCGTAGAAAACTTGAAATAATACGATGCTAGACATGATTTTTCAGTATATATGAGAACCGGTTCTAATCCAGAGGATAACAATCTGTTTCAAAGCCATGCTGGAAAAAAGCCTTAGAATAAACAAATATCCCATTCTGATTAATTTCATTACATTTTCTATTAGTTTGTAGCACACTTAGTTTTTTTCCTTTCGTCAATTAAAAGGAAATAGCATAAAGCCTTCAGCAGACTTGAAAGCGATTCCGTATACTTTATATTTAGTGGAAATGTAAGAAATAAATATTATTTTTTTTTTCTAAATGGAAAACAAAATATAATGTACAAACAAAACATTAGTATTATTTGTTGTTCATCAAAGTCCTTGAAGTAAAAACGGACATCACATAGGGACAAGAAATACCAATTTATCGAAGCATTGGCTAATAGGACCAATTCGATACACTGAATTAGACCACACGTTCAACATAGCTTTTCAGCAGCGCATCTTCTGTATAGCACTCTAGTATATCCGTCAGTTTGCCTGTCAGACTGTCAAATCGAGCAAATGACCAATTCAATTTGAAAGAATATATATTTGAATATTTTTCAAAAAGAAAGTATTAACTTTTGTGATCTTGGTGTAACCCATACGTGACGAGTAAACAAAGTTCAAAATTTTGATTCACCGGGCTTCAACAAAATAGATTTTTTCAACAATTACTCAACAGAATTCAAAAAGTAAGGTGTCAAATTAAAGATCCTACTTATTTTTTGTTCATAATGGCAATTTTCTTTTTTTGTTGTGTTTTAGTATCTTAAAACCAACTTATTCTTTTTAAAAACTTAAATTACTTCAAAAATAAGAGGTCTACCAAAAAACCGATTGCATATCTAAATTCTATGGATCATTTTACAACTACTACTTACTACAAACACAATTTTTTTTTAAATCACAAAAGTTAGGACACCTTCTTTATGATTCTTCTTTGTTCCTTATGCTACTTATGTTGCTATTCAGTGCCGATGAATTGATGTACCTCCCCAATGATGATATACAAAATTATCCAGTCTGTAGAAAACAATTAGTGGTTGAATTTTTTGGACACCCACCTTAATGAACTAATAAATCAATAAGTTGTTGAGCCAACGAATAAGAAACGTTATAATAAAACTTTTGGGACTTTCCTTCCTCCCTATCGTTATTGCTGCGCTAGCTATGGCCATATCTCTCCTCTTTGTAATTTACAAAGAATGCATCTACGATTCTACATGTTACCAAAAAAAAAACAAGAAAGTTCTTTACAAAGCAAAACACCAACAACAAAAATAAGATTCAACGCCCAATCAATTTCCGAACGTCTATGTAATGTTTGAATATGATTTTTTTAATTCACACACTTAAAAGATATATATTATAAAAATAAGAAAGGAAAGTAGATTTCGAATAAAATTTTTATTTAAATCCTATTACATAAAGTATTAAGCTTTTTTGTCTGTAACGAAGGACCTCTCCATCAGCTGAACCGATATGGTTCTTATTTACAGTGAAGCTTCTTTTAGGTCCAAGAAAGTTTTTAACTATTTTGGATAATAGTAACTCTAACATCGATCCCATTAAAAAATGCCCCCCCGCCCCCCAAAAAAGTTAGAATTTTTCTTAATTAAAATTTTAAATTTAGTAATACTTACATTGCCACTAGGAGCTTCTAGGGGCGTAGCCACTAGCAAATGAAAAAGAGATTAGCCATTGTAAATGCTAGATGAATTATAGAGTGGGTACTCAACCAAATGTATTTGTATTTGATTGTTTGAAACGCCACAGAAAGTACCCTCGGCTATTTTAGGTTTTAAAATACTTTTTAAAAAATATACTCTATAATTCATATTGTATGTCCGTCCGTACGTCAGTCAGTATGTATTGGGAACATGTTTCGTGTTTTTTCCCAAATATTTTCTCCTAAATTTAACTTGTCCGTACTCACTATCCATGATATTGTGTGCTTCGCTACTTGTGGATGTTGTCATTATTGTTTTTATGTATTTATGTTGTTAACTAAGCTTAATTAATTATTGTTTTTTTAATTCCTTTAAGCAAGGATATTATTAGGTGTTATTGATCGAATGGGGTATAAAAAGAATAAAGGTTAGGCAATTGGCCCCGCAGGGTTAGAGCCCCCCGCAGAGACTAGAAATAGGAGAAGCGCTCCTTAAGGGGCTTTGTCATGAAAGGGACTATACCCGATACTTACTACATTTATTTTTATATTTCTTTATCCTTAAGTTTAGTAAAGGGTAAAATGTCACTTGGCACTTGCTCTACAGATGTAAACGTTTTTGTCCATACCTTCAGAATTGGTGTTCTCTGAAAGTCGTAGCGCAGCAATTACTAACTTTTGGATAAATAAATAAGCTAGGTAATAAATAGATATTTTTTGAAAGCTTTACGAATTTTTGGCAGATATTGTCAATAAATCAATAAATATTTGGGCATTGAGCAACGAAACCTCCCTCCTCTTTTTCTTTAAACAATATTGGAAAAAGAGCGTGGCGTGTTTATTACTTTAAGTCAGGTTAGGTTGAATTGGGTACTGGGTAGCACCACAGTGTCAGGGTTCCACGCATTGAAAAAAAATACCACTCATTTTTTTGTCAATTTATGAAAATAAGGAAGATTTTCATTGTTCGAAAGGCCCTGTGAAGAAACATATTTTCTTTAGATTTATGGATGTAAGTTTTAAAATTCATCGAAATATAAGAAATTAGAAAAGGACGAATAATTGCTATTTTCCAGAACTAATGTCAACTTTTTTGTATAAATACTTCAGTGCTATAAGAAGTTATTGGCATATAACTTCCTTATTTTATTATACAGAGACTTGCGGATGGATAAATTTCTAATCTTTAAAAATCATGGGTTGTTTTGTGAAATTGCTGAATACTATTCATATTTTTTTTAATAAGTGAAGCTCTTAAACGGTAGGACAAACGAACATTAACACTTGTAGAGTGTCAGAACTTAATAAATAAACAGAATATCAATTTATAAGTCTAAACAAAATTTATGTATGTAGATATATCCTCCCTCCCTGTACCTATTACACCTACAAGCGCTTGGAGATAACAGTTGGGGAATACTTTGCCCCATAAACAGGCGCACACCATATAAATGAAAATATTGGCTCCCTTATAAGTGTCCGAGTCCCCCACTCTGATCTCCAGATTCTTCACGGGAATATCATCACAGCACCTGAAATAAAAAAGTACATTAAATTTTTTATTCATTTTTAAAACCATATTTTTAAAATTTATAATGAATTCACATCTTAAGGGATGGGACACCTGATAATGAATTGATAAACAACCAATATGAGGATTAACAAATTTATCCCTTTTGTAGATTACAATTAGACTATAGAGTTCTGAAACACCACCCCCCCCCCCCTCCCTCAAAATTTTAGTCTAATTATAATATTTATAATATATATTTTGTTATAAAACACACCACATCAAAAAAGTGTTCTTAATGGATCGTAAGGGATAAGACAATCGACGATAAATCGATTTACTTCCCCAACAATGATTTAAAAAATTGCCCTTTTGTACATTAAAATTATTTGTTAAAAGGTAAGGACACTATTAGTTTGGAACCAACCAATCAAAACTAAATAAAAGTCCCAAAGTTTTTTTAGCCAACGAATAATATAACGAGGTTATTCAACTTTGAGTACCAGTGTAATTCAATGTCCAATATTCCCTCCCTCTCTGATATTTAGTAGCTTAAAATGTTATAAAGGTTCCTTTTTTGTGCCTTTATCCTATCCCTCCCAGTGTTAAACATATGAACTACAATTTTTGTTTTAGAACATTTATTGCTCTAAAAGTTATTGATCTTGTTTGGGTTGTTTTGCTATTTCTTTTTGAGTAAGTGTGTTTTTGTTTGTAAGATTTGGAAAAGGACATATATTCATTAATATTATTCGATTAAAATTCTCGTTTAAAACCTACATCATCTGTAGTATTTGATTTAATTATGGAGTAATTGGTCCAGCCGTTTTCAAGACCTTACTGTACACAGACTATTTAAGTCAATACATTTCTATGGGTGATAATATCATATAATTTAAAAATCAGGGCTCGGCAGCTGCGTGTTAGAAAAATTGTAGTCTTGTTATTTAAATTTTAGCTGGAAATTCGTATGTTCAGAAAATTCTTTAATTGGACAAAGAGGTTAAAAACGAGGTTTATGACAATTATCTAAAGAATTAAGACAATGGCTGATAAATTCACAAAATTACCCCTTCTGTAGATAAAAATTGATTATTGAAATATTTGAAAAATCAACTTAATTTGCCATCTAATCAAAATTCGCTTTAAATCACCAAAGTTGTAAAGACAACAAATAAGAATGTTATCATAAAACTTTAGGACTAGTGTAATAAACAGTCTATTGTCCCCCCTCTCTCTCTCTCTGGGTTTATGCACTGCTGCCGAGAACTGGTAAAAACCTCGAGTGTAAGAAATTTAAATTTTGGTATAGTTGGATTTAGTTTTCATGATAACTATCCATGCCCTAAGAGGCTAAGCCTATTGCTACATGTGGCAGTGGACATAGAATATACGTGGATATTATAACAGGAGAAAAATTGTCGTCAATTTAGGTTGTAATTTCCCTTCGCTTTTATTGGTTGGGCCGTTTATCCATTGGGAGGGAAGGAGATAGGGTAAAGGAGGGGGATGGGGAAGATCGTTATCTTAGCCCGCTACAGAGTTCACTTTATTCTAGAACGTGAAAATCTGATATAAGATCCAAGTACTAATATATCTAATACATGTGGGCGAAGGTTAAAGAGAAGGAAGATTCCTATATATATTTATGTTAGACACAATAGAAGCATTATTTTCATAGATTAACAAGACCTTTCTGAAATTATTAAACATAAAAGTTATGTTTTGACTATCAAAATAATACCAAAATATTCATTGATAGGGGTTAATTACAGAAAAACACTAGAATTTCTGTCTTAAAAAAGTATAGACCATGATATTTTTTTGTGTGCTTTCCCTTAAGGTGCCTAGAGTTCACAGAACCCCCACCCCACCTCCCTTATTTTTTATAAATTGTAAATAAATAATGCTTAGTCTTTATGCATAATCCCTGAGGGGCTCCCTGTACTCAAAATAACTCTAACCTAATAAAACTAAAACGCCACAAGCAATCCTCCTTATTTTCCATTTGTAGGTAGTTGTTTCTTTGCTAAACTTGTAAAACTCACTCTAGTTTATAATAACTCTATTGTAAAAAGATGAAAACAAGACAAAAACAAGAAAAGAACTTGAACTTGTTCTATTATGGACACTCAAACATCATTACAGTGCAAATTTGATTCAGATAGTTTTATTTCCGCAATTATTTAAGAAAAGAGCACAATAGTATATAAATAAAGCTTTTAAAGTTACCACTTTTCCTGCTCTTTAAAGCAATTTCTGAAGAAAACAAATATTTTAAATATTGTTAAAGAAAGTCTAAAATCCGTAATGGATACATTATTACATGGAGCTTACATTAGATTGTCATGTACTTTAATAAAGTAAAACTTATAGCTGGCCAAAATAACTACACCCCTTCCCCCTTTTCATCCACCCCCTTACTCCATCCCATCCCCTCATAATGGATAAACGAACTGACAAATAAGTGATGTCTATATTAGCAACCTGAATTGACGACATTTTCTCCCCTAACATAAAATACATTCTATATTCTATATTCATAAAAACTAAGTGACCAAAAATGTACGTACAGTTTTAATTGGTTATTCTTATAAAGAAGCTTTGCTCCACGAATTGTCAGGATTACACATCATAATAATTCTGTAAACTACCAGACAATTGTTATTTATAAAAAAACAAATTAAAAAGACTTTTTTGTCCCTGGCATTAACAAATGCAGACCGTAATTTTAGAAAGATTTCGACTATAAAACACGAAATTTAAAATATTGTATTTGTCTGTTCTTTCTAATCATATAAGGAAGCATTAATGTTTATAATAAGCAGAAGAATAATTAGCCCATCGAGCTAAACTTAGAATTTGGGACCAATATTCATTAAAATAGATAAATTTTTCCAAATTCTGACATTTTAATAAATTCTTATAGTCTAATTTTTAAAAGCGAAGCTTTTCTATAATTAGAGTCGTAACGGATAGCTTTTTCGTTAATTTAGGCATGTTAGAATTGTCCTATCGATTTCAAATTTTGCATGTCCTAAAAATGTTAGTAAGTCCATAAACATTATCCTAAATCAAGCAGTTTTTCAACAAATTTACTTACAATTTTGCTTTGACTCTTATACATTTATATTATGATTATTCAGTTCTGACACTGTACAAGTGTTAATGTCCGTTTGTCCTACCGTCTCAGTGCTTCGCTTTTGTGGATGTTGTCATCCTTGTTATTTTTATGTCGACTATATCGCATTTGAAAAGCCATTGCTGCTGAATGTTTTAATATCAAAAGAGATAATAGTAATTTATCGCATTGTAGTTTATACAGCTTTCAGCGGATATTAAAATGAAATAATTAAGATGAAAACCATTTTTGTTAGGACGGAGAGGTCGAATGCCCGGTTTAACAAAACTGATTCTAATTTTATTATTCTTATTTTAATATTCGTGGAACATTGCCTGTAATACGATGTTATACATGATTTTTCAGTATGACTGTGAACCGGTTCTAATCCAGCGGATATTATTCGGGTTCGAAGCCTTACTAGAAATAGCACAAAATTAATAGGGTAAATCTCTTCAAAATCGCTTTGAGTCAATCATATCATATTCCATATACCTATCCTTGTAAAAGCTATCTTCCTAAATATCTGCTAGGATCATCTTATTAAACAAAATTAACCTTCAGGCGTAGATTTAAATAGTGTTGCAATAAAAAAGCTTGAAAGACTTATCAAAGTTGAACTTTTTTGTTTATTAATGATCTAGCGGCTATGCCCCTAGAGGCCTCTAGGGGCACTTGAGGAGGAGAGAGTCGAATTAAATAATTTAATTTCTTATTTTAGATTTTAAAAGAAAAAGTAAAAAAAAATTTGGGGGGGGGGGCGAAAAATTTTTACCATACACACAAACATTCTGTTACTTTATTATAAGGACTAATGTATATAAAAAAAGTAATTTTTATTGAAGAAATATTTATATCATTTATTGTCAGGGATCTAAAGGGATTATATACAATGACCAATAAATTGATTTACATCTCCAATTATGATGCACAAAATTATCCCTTCTATAGATTCAAATTAGTGGTTGAAACGTTTGGACACTCAACTTAATGAGCAGACCAATTAAAATTCATAAAAGTCCTCAAAGATGTTAAGCCAACGAATAAAAATGTTAATTAAAACTTTGGGGACTAGAGTAATAAACAGCATATTGTTCCTTCTCTCTATTATGTATTTGCCTTTTGATTCCTTTTCTAAAGATGTAATATAATTAATATTGTCTTAATAATGATAATTTCTCAATAATAATTTGGGGATAATAGATAAAACCCATAAGGTAAAGAGTAGCTTAGCTCAAATTGAAGTATTTAATCCTTTCATGCATTCTTCATAGAGCGCGTTTACCAGGGAAGAAGGGGACATGTGACTGTAAATTTTATTGGTCTCCAAAGTTCTATAAACACAATCCCTCATTCATTGACTTAAAAAATTTGGGTACAGTTTATTCTGATGTATCATTTATTTATTTTTAATTAGATTCATTAAAAAAATCAAAGCATCTTGTATATATAATTTGAGAGAGAGAGAGAAGGGGCTGCTTATTACACTAGTCCTCAAAGTTTTTTAATAGCGTTTTCTTATTCTTTGGTTTAACAACTTTGAGGACTTTGGTGAATTTTGATTAGTTGATTCCTTAAGTTGATTGTCCAAACGTTTCAACTGCTAATTTTATTCTACAGAAGGGGTAATTTTGATAATCATCATTGGGGAAGTACATTATTTTATCAGCCATTGTCTTATCCCTTTAGATCCCTGATATAACGTACATGAGAATTTTAGAATGGATTAATCTTGCTTCGCTCCATGTTTAGATTATTTTTAATTAAGACCCATTTAAATTAGGACTGGGTAGAAATTAAAACAGTGCCCTTGGTTTGATACATCATCTAGGCCTACTTATTAGGATAAGTAATACCCAACATCTAGGCCTATTTACCTATTGTGAGGTGCTCTTTGACTCCAAGAACCTTAATGCATCGTTAATGAAATGATTTAAGAAATATACCAACATCCAACCAACTTTTTGATTGCATGACATTTGTCTGCAAGTCTTAACTGTGTATCATAATAAGTTGCGCCTGTCTTCAGTCCAAGGCATTCCCGCGTTCATTAAGGCCTACACAATATTACATAGATAATTTTCTGCAAAGGACTACCAAATTTTAGTATTCAAATGTTCCAATTTTAACTTTAGTGGATTTTTCAGAAAAGGTGAGACAATGTAATATCAAGCAACATTCTTAACAATTTTCAGTGCTTTACCATGGGGTAATTTAGTTTATTATAATTGGGGGGAGTTATTAATGCATCGTCCATTGTCCCTGGTATCTAATATTTCAATTTTAAAATAATGAATAGATAATTATTAGTTTTATCAAATATTTGTGATTCTTGTCAGGGAAGAAGGGGGACAATCGGCTGTTTTTATAATATTTTTTCTTATTTTTCTTTGCTTTCCAACTTTGGGGACTCTTGCTGAGTTTTGATTGGTTAATTAATTAAGTTAAGTGTCTAAACGTTTTAACCACTTACTGTAATCCATAGATGGGGTAATTTTTTTAACCATCATCGGGAATGTACATTAATTTATGGGTCTTTGGCTTATCCCTTTAGATCCCTGGAGTCTTGTATACAATAATTAATCAATTTTGAAATAAAATCATTAGCAAATTTATTATTTATTTTATTCTCAGCAAATATAAAATTTTAGTTACAATTAGTATTTACAGTTTTTGTCTGATATCGAAATAATATTAGTGTCAGTACAGAGAGGTGATACTCTATAGGTCATTTTATTTGATAATATGTTTTTTAAACTACTCAATTATAGAGTAGTGAAAATTTAAAAGGGTAAGATTGCATTAGTCAGTTATTTTAAAAAATATTTCATATTATATCAAACCCGATTAGCCCCGAATTGTAAAAAGCTTTGCTCAAAAAAAGCTTAGTTTATAATTATGTTTGAACTTGTGATTTACCGTATAGTTCCGTAATGATAATAAGTGAAAAATACTTTATGACTTTATATAGACAAAATTAGAATACACCAAAACATAGACTGTATTGAATTGGAAAGGTATATGTATTATTGATAATGAATTAGTATATTTTCTTCCTTGTTTATGGAAAGATTTTAAAACAATTAAGCTGAAAATTTTATTTGAATAATATGTATTAGAGATGGCCTATAACGTGCGTCTATAACGTTAACTAATTTTCGTTAATTTAGGCATGTTAGAATTGTCCTATCGATTTTACACTTGGCATGATTATTCCTGTAACATAAGGTACAATTAAGAAATCGTAGAAACTTTTTAATATTATGATCCTAGTTTCAGAATACTTGTTCTGGTGTCTATATAACTATGGATAATTATTCTTAGACATGGATGAGGGCTTAAAAGGACAGTCAAAAATTACGTTATTTTTTTTAAATATCAAATAACAAGTCGGTGTGTCCTTAATTAAATTCTCTTTAACTCCCCATACTGTTAATCGCTGAACAGTGAATCTTTTAATAGGTACTGGGAAGGTTAATAGCTATTTTTGGGGGAGGATTCCACCAACATACCAAGAGGAATCGCACTGGGAAAAAAATATATCCCTAAAAAATATGTTTTACTCTACCAACCACCCACCTCAAGAGCCTCTAGAGGCCTCAAGGGGGCGAAGCCACTAGTAAATGAGTATTAAAGTATTAAAGGCAAGTCATTTTTATAGTGTTTAACGTATAAAATTTTATTTGAGACAAATAAACTAAAAAACAGAACTGTCTTCTAAGGCGTTTCCAAATTTTAACAATCCTCATAATTTTAAGATATTTGTAGAATATAATAACATAGAACAAAGAAACTTGGTCCTATAAAGGGATCTTAAGGGACAAGATAATGGTTGGTAAATTGATGTACATCCTCAATTATGATAAACTAAATTATTCCTGCTATAAACAAGGATGACAACATCCATAAAAGCGAAGCTCTGAAATGGAAGGACAAACGAACATTAACACTTGTAGATTGTCA
>LS042908.1:0-12540 GCA_900241095.1 Acartia tonsa | reverse complement strand
CCCCCCCCCCCCCCCCCCCCCCCCCCCCCCCCCCCCCCCCCCCCCCCCCCCCCCCCCCCCCCCCCCCCCGGCGGGGTATTTTCTTTGAGATGAATCGTAACCGACGCCGAAAAGCCTAAATCCTTCCTTTAAAAAATTAGATTTAACGATCGATCTAGCCGTTGACGAGATCTTTTGGGATATATTGTGCTCAAACATATTTAAAACAAACTACTTCTTAAAATAGAATTACACTTTTTTAGATTATTAGTCCGTGTATATTTTTACTCCAGCCATCACAAGAAATTAGAAAAGTTGAATATTATAGTAAAGAAAGACGTAACACATTCTTCGGACATTTTTAAGTATGAAACAATCTATAAATTGAAAGTCCAAGGAAATATATCTTTCAGATAACTCTTTTCATTTTCTTACAACAAATATATAGACGTATATTTTTGGATACATTTTGAAACTAAATCAAGCGTTTTTGTTTCAAAAGTTGAAAATTTATCTAATCTAGAGGTAAATGAGAGTTAGCCAACTTAAATGAATAATTTTTCACAACCTTATCCATACAATATTAATCTTTTACTTTTAAGAAAAGTTTCTCTATGTCTAAAAATATAGTAAACCATTTTATTATAAAAAGTAGTAAGGTTTTTGTTTATTTGTTTGTTAAGGTATCTCAGATTGTCGATTTTGTTATTAATCTTAGTGAAGCTTCACATACAATGGTTTTAGTCTATTATTCTTCCTTTACTCTCCCTCCCCTTTGAATATTGAGTAATTAAATGCTATGACCTAAGCCAGAAATTAGTTTTGTTTGTCAATGAAAATCTTATTAACCTCTGAACCAATTTTGTTCTTCAAGCGATGCCCCTAATAGGTCATATTCTAGTTTTTATCTATCAATTAAATTCTAAGTGTCCCTAGATGCTATGGGAGTAGCAACTTTAATTAAAAAGTAAATTAAAAATATATCCTTTTATACAAAAATAATAACTGAATTTATATGATAGGCATGTATTACTAACTTTCTTTGATTTATTAGTTTTATTAATTTTTGCCTTACAAATAAGTGGGCTTAACCTGATTTTTCAAAATTAAACCCCATTTATTTTCAAAGTTTCAATATTCATTCAATTATTCTTTAGTCATATGACCTTAAACTCATTACTTTGCAACGACTTTTTTTTATTCGCGCGAAATTTTTGCAAAATCGTCGAAAAATTGCAATAAGTCTATGTAAAGGTAAGGAGGCTGGTACCCAGGTTGTTTCATGTCATGGCTGCTAGTGCAAAATCAGAATTTAGGACAATTTTATTGCAACAATCATGTTCGCATTTTAACCTAATTAACAGCTTTGGGATCGTAGTAGTAAATTGAAGTGAGAAAAAGACTAATTGCAGAAAAAATGTAATTCAAGAAGAAAATGATACCTAATTTGGGCTTTTTAATGTCCACCATAAATTATATGAAAAATAAGTTAAATTATTTTGATTTTAGATTAACACTATGAGTTATAAATAATTCATCACCTTATCAATTCAGCTTGTTGTCTTTTCTGTAACTCAATGAGTTGCTTTTCTCTCTCCTCAAGCTTTTCAACACTGCTCTTACCATAATCCTAATATAATATTAAAAACTTGATATAGTATTTTAAACGCGTTCTTTTAGTCAAACTGTTTCTAATTATTCAAAAAGAAGTCTTTTTTTTTGTATGGAAGTCAAGTAGAAATGTCGTAGGAAAATTAGTATTTATCATATTAAATATTCTTTGTTGTTGAAGTAAAGGGAGTTCATACTTCTTAAACACAAAGTAAGTATCTATTTGTCCGTCTGTCCGTTGCTTAATATCTTGGTAACCAAGGTTGATATTTTCCTGGTTGGTCTGACACACCCTACACTGATAATGTACAATTGTTTATAACCAACAATAAAGAGGGGGGGGGGGGAGGGGTTGCCACCTTCCTTCTTGGGGAGAAGCGCCTAATTTTTTTAATATAATGTAGTAGGATTTTTTTCTTGTCTGTAACTTAAGATCTCACTTACCGCTGAACTGATATGTTTCTCTGCTTTAGTAAACCTTCACATATGTACCGGGGTGTTTTAGGCTATTTTTTGCTCTTTTCTACCCTTTCAATACAAAGCACCTAGGGGCGACGCTATAAGTCATCGTACAAAGTAAAACGAACTAAGTTTTCTTTGTTTGTTATCAAATTTTAAAATTGTGAACTGTACCTGAAGAAGATTATAGAATCTGACAACAGTTTCTTCCTGAACTTTTCTCTCCACACTTCCTAAATTATTAAAATAGTCAATAAACAAGAATAATTATTTTTACAAGTGGCAGAGTCAAGTTTTTCTTGATGAAAGTTGATAATGTAAAATAACATGGATGACAACATCCATAAGAGTGTCAAAACTGAATTAACAGAATAATATTGCATAAGTCTAAACAAAATTGGAATTGAATTTGATTAAACTGCTTTAGTACATGATACTGTTTAAGGACATACTTACATTTTTATGACTTGATTATAGAGATGCTTTGCTTATAACATTGTACCTTGGACTAATATAACTTGTTTAACGAAAAGAGATTACCATTACGGAGTACCCTAATTATTGAAAAGCTTCGCTTTTAAAAACTAAAAAGTAGTTGTGGTTCGATCACAATTTTACTGTTTTTTGTTTTTATAAAACTATTTCTTTAAATTGATTTCTTACTTTGTTCAGTTCACAGAATTTTCAAAGTTCAGTTAAAAAATTTAATTTGTACTATGTTTGAATGTACTAGGTATAAATATAGTACGAATAATTTCAATTCAAGCTTAAAATTGAATTTTAGGTAAATTATTTCCTAATTAAAAAAATGATAGCAGGTCAAATTTTAAAATAATTACTGTAAAGCATATATACTCTAAACTATTCTAACTAAAAGTATATAGAAATTAACTTTAATTCTCTTATCTCCCTCTAGTCATTTTAGACGGAATTTTTTAAATATTTGAATTGTCGTATAGAAGCACATTACATAAATACATACATTTATTCCCCCTCTCCTCATACTTAAACTTTCCCAAGGTCAGGACAGACAAACAAATAAACATAGTTGAAACAATAAAACAAATGCAGTGTGGAGTTTGAATCGACGTCAGATAGGTTGTGTGGTTTATCTATTTTTCTCATTTATTAATCTGAGATCTTAGAACATACTTCTTTATTTTTATGCCTTATTAAAGGAAGAATTTTTGTCATAATTTAGATTTATATCTTGTGTATAATCTACTAATAAAAAAATAATTCACATAAATTAGCATTAGTCTTTTTAAAATCCACATTGAAATGTACTACATAAAGACAAGGTTTGTTAAAAGAAATTAATTGACTGCAGAGTGAAATAATTCATAATCATCTTTTAAATAGGATGAATATGTTCATAGGCTAGAAAAGTGTGTATAACAATTTGAACGTTGTTTGTATTTCTAAAAAGTAGAAAAGGTTTTTAGTAAAGTCTTATTTATTGTTTAAGTGTTCATTACTTTTTGAAATGACTTTTCTTTATAAGGCTCCATAGGTATGTAATACCTGTAACTGGACGTAATGTAACTAACCTGAGGTGGATTCTAAAAAAAACTTTTTGGCTCACTGCCTGACTAAAATCTTTCAAATTGCGTTCAAAATCTACAAAATTCAAACAAAATCTTATGTTAATAACATTTCTATGATTTGATTAAATTTTTGTAGATTTTTTATGCGATTTTGGAAGATTAAAAAATTTTATTTTTAGCGAGCCTTACTAATTTTAGTGAGGCAGTGAGCCAAAAAGCTTTTTAAGAATCCACCTCTGGACGCCGTCTACGCAAGATCCTGAAATCACCGCATGGTTACATGTCATAATAGCAGATGTATACCTGTTATATCTGTTCTATCTATACCATGTACGCTGTCTGCGCATGATCCTGATGGCATCCCATGGTTTAATAACTTATTAGTAGATGTAATATCTGTATCTGGAAGGATTGAAACTAACCTGGACGCTGTCTGCGCATGATCCTGATGGCATCCCATGGTTCCATGTCGTAATTGTAGATGTATCCTGGAAGAAAAGTGACTAACCTGGACGCTGTCTGCGCATGCTCCTGATGGATTCCCATAGTTCAATAACACATTAGTACATGTATATCTGTAATATCTGTACCTTGAAGGATTGAAACTAACCTGGACGCTGTCTGCGCATGATCCTGATGGCATCCCAGGGCTCCATGTCATAGTAGTAGATAAGATAGCAGGCACACATGACACCTGTACGACCACGTCCTGAAATCAAGTTATGAATTAGTTTATCATATACATGCAGTAGTATGTCCAAGTGTTTTCGACTAATCTGATGCGGCTTCTTTTTCAGGGAAAATTCATATTGTTACCTATGTATGTATAACTAGTTAACAACAACACTTTGAAAATATTAGTTACCATAGTTCTGTACATGAATATAGTTGGAAAAATTTAAAATTTTAAAATAAAATTTTTAATCTAAAAATTAAATATTTTAAAAGTGACAGAATAATCGAAGGTCAATTTTTGTAGAGACTAATTTCCCTGCTCATTTGTGCACAGACAAGATTTAATTAGTCTAGCTGGCTGCCTGACTGACCGATACATATTAGCTGCGTCACTACTCATAACTTTATAGTTAGTGTTTGTAAAAGTTGGAGGACTTATTAATATTTCATGTAGCAAATTGTAAAATTTCATGATTTTACCAGTTAAACCAAAATAGGGCTATAAAGTCAAAAGAAACCAAATACTAAATTTTTATTATATTATAGGTTATTTATTGCTTTTAACATTAAAATTTCAACTTTTGAAAACTTCCTTTAATTTTACGTTATTTCCCAAAATTTCATTGAGTTTAATCTGGGCAACGCAATGAAAGCGTAATTTTAAGTCAATTTTTGATTGACAACCAAACACTAAAATGTCAAATGAACATTTACAAAATATATATGCTTTCATAAATTAACAAGGATGAAACTTCAATTAGATAGCTCAGCGAGAAAAATAAATGTAGTAAACTTCTAAAAAATATTTATAAATAAATCCTTATAAAAAAGTAACAGGAATTCTCTTTGTGTGTGTGTTTGTGTCTATCTGCACCGAAGGATAACACTAATTGCTGAACCCATATGGTTCTGATTTTCTTTACGATGTAGCTTCTTATAGATCATGAGAAGGTTTATATATTTATAGAGTTGGTATGCAATGACTAAATGCGCAAAACTAGTTGTCAATCAGCAAGATAAAGACAGGTTTTATAACATTTACTCAAGTTTAAAGTACATTTGTCATCTGAAGATAATGACATAGGTTCTAAAAAACAGTAACATATAATACTTGAGGGGCTTCATCCATTTAATCTTAAGATAATTCGCCCTTAGTTTTTATCTCTAAGGGGGTTCTCCTTACTCAAAGTCGTTAGATAGGCGTTTTTTGAGATGACCCTCAAAGTCGATTTTCATGATCCAAATTTTTCATTATTGTGAATAAATGTTCCTTTAAATCTTTGACTAGTACTACACAAAGAAATACTTTACATAAAAATGTGATGAAATTATCAATCATGATATAAAAGTAACAGGATCTTGTCTGTCTGTGTGTACAGAAGGATCTCGCTAACCACTGAACTGATATAGTTACCCTCTTTTACAGGTCCAGGGTAGGTAGGGTACGATCACTTTATCAAGATAAATCGCTCCTGGAAAAAATGACCCCCCTCTCCAAAAAAAAATCTAAACTAAAATAATAAATGGGAAGGTCGACTCACCCCCTCCCCTCCCCCACCTCAAGTAACCCTAGAGGTCTCTAGGCGCTAGTATTAAGATAAATATTATTAATTATTTCCTTTCCTATATTTAAAGGTACATTGATTTTCAGAATATTTTTTCTTTCTGCATGTATCTAAATAATTTCACAATACTTAATATATTTCTTTTTACAAATTCATTGCAACAATTAAGAATCAGGCCTTGAAAGTTTTTTTTTGTAAGAATTCGCCCTGATTGAACATCATTGATTAGAAATCACATAAAAATCAAGGCTGCCTTTGAATAGGGGGCATTTGGGGGGTAATTACTTGATAAGAGGGCATTGGGGGGAAATATTTGAAGAAAATTTACATTCATTGTTTTCCAATTTGAATTCCAGATGTGTTGTTAAAGATTTAGCCTTGCAAATTTTATGTGGTCTTTTCAAGTTTAGCAATAAAATAAAACAAAATAATACTTTTTTTTTGTTTTTTTATATCTACTGAATTCTTTATTGTAGCGAAGCTTCTCATAAGCCCAAGCATGGTTTTAGGCTATTTTACCCATCGAATATGGAGTCTCTAGATGCTAGGGACGCAGTATTTTATGTATACAAAGTTGAAAGAGCTAATAAGAATAAACCTGTTGTAACTAGACATATGCAGTTTTGAAAGCTAATTTTCCTTACATCAAGTCTACATTATGACAAATATAATAATACTTTGTAAAGGTGTTCCTTTTGAGGTAGATTTTTATACGTTGCTACTAGCGGGTATGCACCTAGAGGCCTTAAGGTGAACTTATATAAAGGATAACCCAAAATAGTTACATATAAACCTTCTCAAAAAGCTATAAGAAGCTTCACTGTAAAATAGAACCGCATAGTTTCAGCGATTAGCGAGATCCTTTGCTAATCACAGACAGAAAAACATTCTGCTACTTTAATATAAGAATAGCAGTTATATTTAAACAAGATCGCAAAATATTCCTAGCAAATAAAAGGAAATAAAAAATTAGGCCAAACATGTTTTACTTACATAATTATTCTTAAAATCCGCCACAGTTCAAATACTATGCAAGATAAAACATAAATTGGGACTCGATGGGTAAAAAGTGGATGAATTATGTACAAGTTATAAAATTTACTACACCTTTTTTTTTAATTTTAACAATTTTCCAAAAATTAATTTTTCTTCTATGATTGACTTTTAATATAATAATGCAAAATTTTTATAGAACCATTCAGATGAAATATTTAGTTTTTGCAATAAGAAATTGAATATATAAGAAAATTTTCCATGACGTAAATTCAAAAAATACGCTTTAAATGGATTTGTAAGTAAAGTGTTATGTACATTGTACACCATTTTAGTAAAATTCACGTCTTTAGTTGACATATTTTGTCACTTTAAGTGTTTTAAAAGTTATGGATCAAGTCCAGTCCGCGGAAAGTCTTCGTTGAAATGCCTTTGAAAAGCTCAGCGTCGTATTATTTAAGACTATAACCCTTTAATAAATATTATTATTTTTACCACTGATTTTTCGCCGTTGGTTGTGACCAACAGCTGTTTTTTTTAAATTACAATTGAAAAGTATGTTAATAACTTCTACCCTAGTAATCTCTCTCAGTGTAATTAAGAATAAAAAAGTAAATTGCTTATTTAATTGTACCATTTTTTGTGGTAATTTACTGATCAGCCACATAAATATAAAATACCCGCGGAAAGCTGTTTGTAATACGATTTGAGAAATAACTATCCCCAAATTTATTTTTTTTACCGTGTAGTCTTATGACAAGGAAACAAAATTTTCCACTTGATGACACAAAATTTTGCAAACTTCTTTAACTTTTGAACAGCAGCATAGCTTTTCTATAATTAGTAAGATATATAAGTTGGAAAGGATTTTAATGTTAGAGGGATATTTGAAAACTGCATCAAATTTTTAAGGATTTTTTTTATAAAATTCGTTTTTTTTTGTATAATTCGTTATCTAAAAGCGGAAATACAATTTAAGTTAATTAATCACGGATGTCAAAATTAATTAACTTAAATTGTATTTGCGCTTTTAGATAAAGAATTATACCAAAAACACATTTTATTAAAAAAATCATTAAAATTTGATGCAGATTTCAAATCTCCCTCTGACATTAAAATTCTTTCCAACTTATATATCTTAATACTTAGGTAATATGTTTTTATTAGATTGCAACTTTATTATCAACTTGTGATGTATAAGTTATATTTTAGATAACCTAAATAAATGCATTTTTTTTATTAAATCAAATAGTGTAATAGTTATTAATCGCATCTTATCATAGACAACTTTCCGTAGATATTAAAATAAAAGAATTATTAATAACAGTTTTGTTAGACCCGAAAGGTCGAAGGTCAGATTTTATGATTTTTCTTGTTATTTGTGGAAATAGTCTGTAATTCGATGTTATACTTATTTTTTAGTATGGCTAAGAACCGGTTCTAATCTACCGGATAATAATCGGTTTCGAAGCCACACTGAAAAATGACTATGAGATTGTCAACCTTTGTTTTTGCTTGATGTTAAAAAAATTCGCGATGCATTCGCCATAAATTTTACTTCAAAATGGACTTATACTATCTATCTAAAAGATAAATTTATTTTAAATCATTTCTAGTTTGTCAATTATTAAAATTATGCAGGTTCAAAAGGAAATTACGCAATTTATATTATCATGGCAAGCATAACTTTAGTAAAAGATATTTTTGTGTTAAAAAATAGATTAAAATTTATAGATAAGATAATATTGATTTTTCCTTAAAACTACTTTTAAATGTTATCCTAAAGTCAAAGTGACAATAACTTTGCTAAAACTTTAGTTTCTTATTCATATGTTTGACAACTTTGGGGATGTTCATTGAATTTGATGGTTTGGTCAAAAAATTGAATGTGCAAATGTATTAACCACTAATTGTTATCTACAGAAGGGGTAATTTTGTGTATCCTTATTGAGAATTGTTTTTTTAATCTCATAATAACCAAAAATTTTGAATATTCGAAAAAGTTATTACCTTCAGCGCAATGAACCCCGACAGCCATGCCCTCTTTCCTCGCCTCGTCAGTTATCTCAATAAACTTCTGTATCTCAGCAATGGTGGGACCAGTAAAGTCCTCTACGGGGATCAGGGTGTGCTGAAGGTCGGGGAATGCGTAGTGCGGCGGGATCTTCTCGGGGGATAGGGTCACCAAGTGTTCGATTCCCTGCTCGGTTAGGAATCTCACCTGAAATATAAAGTTTTGAATTCTATACAATACATCTTTCTTCTTTTTAAATTTACTACATAGCGGCTGCAAGTATTTCTTGTCTGTTTGTAACAAAGGATCTCGCTAACTGAAAGACCGATATGATTCTCCTTCACAGTGAAGCTTTTGATAGGTCCAATGATCTAAAACTTTTTTTGGAGTTGCCTCCACCCTCACAAATCGCTCCCAAAAAATATCCATCTCCCCTTAAATTTTTGTCTTTTTTTATTTTTTTTTAAAAGTAAAAATGAAAGTGGAGTTCTTGTCTATAAAGTCCCTGTCGGATGGAGGACTAGTAACTTAATAAGTAAAAACAATATTACATTTAATTGTTTTCATTAAAAGGTTGAATCACTAGAACATATAATCTTATATCTCTAGGGAAAGTAACCAATTAATTAATCTATTAAAAATCATTTAGTTTTTGGAAATTATTCTATTGACGTTTATCATATTAACTTTTTCTTTATATATTGATTTACATCTAGGGTTTGTTATTGCTAGTATTCCTTTTTCTTATGTCCCATTTTGTTTTTTGACTAAAATAAAGCTTCCTTTATTAGTCCGGATCATTGGACTATAAATTAATGTACAGCCTAAATTATGAAAGATTTAATTAACCATTAAGTAGATTTTAAGTTTTTAAGCTAACGAATTTCAGAAATGAGAAACCTTTGGGGCCAGTATAATTTACAGTCCAATATACCCTCCATACCTGGATAAAATTTAAGAAAAATAAATCTCCATATAACTATCACATAGATTAAAAACCTTTTATAGTTCCTATATAAAAATGACGTCATGCAGGCCTACCATTGGTCAGTTAAAAATGAACTGGCATGACATTGGTAATTTTGTTAACATTTGTCAACATTGGTTATTTGTAATTTATGACGTCATTTTTTTTATAAGCACCAAAAAGCGCATCGGAAAACTTACCTGGTCTCTAGATTTAGGCCATCCCATACCGCAAAGTTCATCTGGAATAACCCAGGTGAAATTAATGGGCGCATCCACTGAGCTCCACTCAGCTGGGGCTGGGGTTACCGGACGATCGTAGATTTCACGGTCCACCGAGCCCTGGCGGTCGGGGTGCGGCGTTGTGGGCCGCATAGGCACTATGGAGGCGGGCGCTGGCTCCTCACGGTATGGCGTAACATCACGCCGTCTGTCAGACTTGGCAAATCTACCGGGTGCCATGATTTTTTCTTCTTTAATAAATTTTTTTCCCAACACTTCGAATTAGATATTTTTTGAATTCACTAATGTCAACAATTAAAATTTTTTGACCACTTTTTGTTGAATTTAAGTCTTGTATTTAATGTGCAGTTCTTCTGTGAAATAGCTTCCTGAAAAAAAGAACATTAAATTATGCAACATAGTTCAACATTAAGCTTTCCTATCTTTTCTAATTTTTCTAGATTAAGTGAATGCGTATTTAGATTTTGTCAAGGATCTAAAGAGATAAGACAATAGCCGATAAATTGACATACATCCCCAATGATTATGCACAATATTACCCCTACGTAGATTACAATTAGTGGTTGAAACGTTTAAATACTTAACTTAATGAAGCAACCAATCAAACTTTAACAAAAGTCCCCAAAGTTGTTGAGCCAATAAATGAGAAAAAGTTATTACAAAACTTTGGGGACTAGTGTAATAAACATCCCAAAGTCCCAACTCTCCCTAAGATTTAGTACTATAGCTACTTCTCCTAGCAGCAACTTTTTGTGTTCGGTTAAATGATTTTGTCAAGTGATATTATATTCCTAAATTGTTTGTGGTCCGTATTACAGCTAGTGCCACCAACTAATTATTGATTACTACAAGATCTAATGTACTTTAAATATCTTTGCTTTACATAAAATTATAGGATTTTCAAAACGTCGCTATTGAAAAGAAAAAGTTTTCCATTAGTGATTCGAAACAGATTAATATCCGATGGATTATAACCGGTTTACAGCCGTACTAAAAATCATATATAGCATCATATTATAAACAATTTTCTACAAATATTGAAATAAAAATCATCAAATTAATACCGTTTTTGAAAGCCTGGACCTAACAAAACTGGTTTTAATCTCAAAACTTTTTAGTTTAATTTCCGTGGAAGGCTGTCTATAATACGATGCGATAAATAACTATGATAAATTAAAAAAAATATATAGGTAAGAACTGTTGTTTATTGGTTTTGATTGGAGAAAATTTTATGGTATTTTTGTAGATTTTAACTTGGAAAATTTTTAATTAAATAACAAGGAGGTATTGTTATTTATAACTTTAAAGGTTCTTTACTGGAATATTTATTTTTTAAAAGATAGTACATTAGCTCTTGTTTAAAAGCGTAATATATTTGTGGACCTAACTGTAAAATATTTGTAGCCCGTATTAGTTCTAAATAGTATAGATGTTTGTGTGTCTATAGATTTTACAAAGACTTGAATTTGTTAACCCTATCTTTCTGTTTTTTTCCATCAAAATTTAGTTTTGACCTAATTCAAAGCTTTTAGTCTCATATTATGTTTTATTCTGTGTGTCTGTCCCAAAGGATCTCGCTAACCGCTAAACCTGTATGGTTTTATTTTACAGTGAAGCCTCTCGTAGGTCTTAGAAAAGATTATAAATATTTTTTGGGGGGAGAGAAAAAATAACCTCCTCATTGATTTCCTTTCTAAAATTAAAGTTTCAAGTGAAACTGGAGGGTCATCGCCCACTTATTTTTCCAAATGCCCCAAGAGTCCACTAGGAGTGTAGCTACCATCTTTAATTAAAGAATCATCTTTGTAATTTAAACGAAAATCATCTGATTTAAAGGTTTAAACTTAATGTTTTAGTATCACTGGTAGTATAAAACTAAAGTTTATCCAAAAGTCTTACAGCAAACAAAAATAAAAGTACCAACTATCTTTAGGGTTGTAATCAAGTTTTATATTAATTTCTTTGGTAGGATACAATATTGATTCTTAAAAATTGTCAATGCTGCTGAAATATCCAATCAAGTGTCTCCTTGTCAAAAGACAACCAATAATACGCTGGTATTTTGAAAAGGAGTTATTGGTTCATTTTAGCGACAAGTTAAGAACAGAAATTAAAAATTTTTAAGTTAATTCATCCTTTAAAGTTATGTAATT
The DNA here is from genome assembly GCA_900241095.1 of Acartia tonsa. Taxonomy (NCBI): domain Eukaryota; kingdom Metazoa; phylum Arthropoda; class Copepoda; order Calanoida; family Acartiidae; genus Acartia; species Acartia tonsa. Next base: position 335 of record LS042908.1, on the reverse strand, counting down.
TTTTCTATATTGTAATTTAATTATGCAATTGTGTATTACTAGATTAGAAAATTACTGCAAATTTAGATTTAAATTATTTGAATTTTTCCTTAAACTATTAATTGTTTAATGACATATTAAAACAATTAGAAAAAATTGGTTATTGCTTCATGTAAATAATTAAACTACCCTAATTCAAGACGAACTGACCAAATGAAATATTATAGAGTTGCTTTGCTACAAAAAAGACTAGTTTTACCTGTTAAATTAATATTGTTTTAGAACTTAATCAGGCATGAGGGCTGAAGTCATGATTAAAACTAAATTCAACAATTTCAAACATAAACTTCCTGATC
>LS042906.1:15635-31895 GCA_900241095.1 Acartia tonsa | reverse complement strand
TTGCCATTGACAGAAATTAATAATCTATATCTTAATTTCTTCATTGATGTGGGACATTTTGTATGAGAAAAAAATATTGGCGATTTTCATCAAATTCTGCCTTAAAAACGGTTTTTCCCAAGTACCTATTTTTGGAAGATTTTTGGATCATGACTAATTTAAAGGGTTTATAAAAATGCGTACATTTTTAAAAATCAAATTGCGCGGCTTGTGTTAATAGTAGAAAATGTTATGCATATCTTTAGAATCGTCATAAACTCTAGTTTTTAGGTTTTTAAGAACTATTTCTGTGCTACGTATAGTTTAGGAGCTAAGTGGTAAAATGTTCCAACTTTAAATTTTCAACATTTCTCACATTTTCCAATGTAGCTTCTATACTACAAATAGCATGTATAATATGTATATGATATTTGTATTTCGTACTATTTAGCTTATTTCCCCTGATTATTTCAATTAAGACTTTCCTTTTCTCTTTTGAAAGCAAAGCTTTTATATAATTAGGGTATGTCCGTTCGTCCGTGACGGGTAGCTCATTTCGTTCATTTTAACAGGTTAGAATTGTCCTATCGATTTCAAACTTTGCATGCTGATTCCTTTAATAGTAGGGTATGACTTAGAAAGCGCAGCAACCCTATAATCGGTACCAGGAAGTTTGGACATAAAATTTTTGTATGTTAAAATTATTGATTAGTTTTTTGGAATACTGATTCCTATTACAACAAAGTACAATATTATAAGCGAAGCATCTCTATAATTAAGTACTAAAAATGTAAGTATGTCCTTAAGAATTATCCTGTATTTAAGCAGTTTTTCAACGAATTTACTTACAATTTTCTTTAAATTAAGTAGTAATATTCTGCTTGTTCAGTTCTGACACTCTACAAGAGTTAATGTTCGTTAGTCCTTCCATTTCAGAGCTTGCTTTTATGGATGTTGTCATCCTTGTATTTGTATGCTGATGCATTCTTTCCCTGTAACATAGTATGTATTATGCTAAAAAAGAACAGAAAACTCTTATATTGCTGAAATTTCAGTAAAACATTTGTTATTTTTCTCTTTGAATTTTGTTTCGATCATGTTCATGTATATCATAAAAGTATCATTAGTTGTGTTTTAGATATTCTTTAAGTCATGATTGCTACTCTATAACTTACTGTGCCTGTTCGTCAGGCAGTCCGCAACGCTATGGGGAAAATGTATTTCTCGGATTCTATTTAAGATGGCAATCTACTTAAATCTTTAGTGAAGATTGCTGTGACATAAGTCATCTAATCTATGCATTGTTTTCCGTCTGTCTGACGGCCATACTTCAAATGATGTATCTAAACATTATTTTTAGGTTTTCGTGATTTTCTTGGAGTTTCTGTATATTTTTTTTCATTCTTGTAAGAACTTAACATCTGATCTTTATATCACTTTATCTGCTTGTCCATGTCATGATCTTTTGCTGCTTCGCTACTTATGGATGTTACCATCCTTGTTATATAATATGATTTAAATACTGAATGGTTAAGACTACATTTTGCCATTGAAACATTTAAAAAGTCACGTGAATTCAGTTTATCAACGGTTTCAACAGTCTTTGAAGCTCTTGTTTTAAAAAGAAATGGAAAGCATTTTGCTGACGAAAAGTTCGCAAAGCTTTTTCTACACACGTGATCACATACCTACATTCTTTCTCAATTTTCTTAAAAATTGAAAATGATTCTTAGAAAATATTAAAACACAAAAGAAAAATATTTCCAGTATGGGCTTAGTCATATGATATTATAGCATCGTATTTAAAACAATTTTCAACAAATATTAAAAGTATAATCATAAAGTTAAATGCCATATTTTTATTTTATATTTGATGCGATGAATACCTAACTAACTAATATATTATATATCTAGCATAAGTTTATAGTCCTTTAACCCTTAAAGATACGCTTTTTTCTGAATGTTTTCAAACTATTTTTCTAAGTTCTTTTTCTGTTTTTGTTGTTGTAATTTTTGTCTCTCTTCGTGTATAGTTTAGTTATACAATTATAAAAAAGTGTTGATGGACATTTTTGATAAGCCTCAGACATTTAGTCACTTACTACCTATTTATAGGCTTAGAGTTCAGTTAGGTAAACATCAAATTCTTCGACCAGGATGTTAAAATTATTGCCTAATCTACAAACTTTTTACCTCAAATTTACTATTATTTAATCATTGGTAGAAGAATTGTGTGATGGTCTCTCTTTTATTTTTTTTTCTTATAGTAGGGTGGTGGTAAATTTTTTCTCGTACTCATTCGATACCGATTAATATCCGGTGGATTAGAACCGGTTCTCAGCCATTCTGAGAAATTATGCCTTGCATCGTATTATATCCAGTTTTCTACGGATATAAAAATGTACAATCATAAGACTAAAACCAGTTTTTTTAACCCATGCCTTCGGCATCTAGGGACTAAAAAAATTGGTTTTAATCTTATAATTGTACATTTTATATCCGCGTAAAGCTGCTAATGATACAATGCGAGAAATAAATTTCCTCATTTGAGGGTGGTACCCTCCACTAAAATTGTTTTTAACCTTCATTACACACACAGACAGACAGACACTCTGTTACTTTTATATAAGGATGTCTATATTAATTATAAATTATCCAAGTATGTCTGTTATCTCATGATAACTTTGATAAGAAAAATTGTTTTAATTTCTGCTTTTGATTGAATAATTTGCTTGTCTTTGACAAACCAACCTTTTAAATCAATAACATACACATATTTTTATTCCCCTTTGACATCCGCATTTTGTCCGTTCGCATGTCCGTCTGTCCGCCGGAGTAATTTAATAAAAAAATATTTAACTTTAGTAGATCTACAAAAAAAATTTAGCAGACGAAAAAGGTCCCCAACAGGGGATCTAGGTAGTTGTCTGGTTAATGTTATACATCTGTATTTATAGATTTATTATATTTTCAGCGCAGAATGATGAGCGGCGAGGCTGGTGAGACCGGAATTCCCGGCTCTGGTGTTGGCAAGGGCGGCGGTGGCGGTGGTACCATCAGATCTGCTGGCGGTGCCTTCGGCAAGCGAGAGGCTGCTCTTGAGGATCAATACTTCTATGAAGATCAGAAAGAGAAGCTTCACAATCTTCAGTAAGTAGTGTATTGTATTATGAATTTATTAATAATGAAAAAAATTAAAATACAACTTTAAAAAATAGTAAATGTTAAGGTATTCTCACATTTAAAATCTGAAATATCTTGGCCATGCATTATCTCAAAGTTGCCATAGATTTTTAATAAAGTATTTTCAAGGGGCAGGGAGAATTTACATCCCTTTCCCCTCGTTTTGGGGTTTCCTATTCACCCCTAAAAAATACCCTTCCCCTAACCTTTGAAAACCCTCATTTCACTATCCTCCCGCCCACCTGCCCCTTCTAAAAAAAACTTTGACCTCTTTGATTTCAATGCATTAATGTTTATCTAAACCTATTCAAGGGACAAGTACCTGTTTTAATTGAAAATGTTCATGTCTATAAAAACTAATTTTGTTTTACATTGTTTTAGTGAGGAGATTGAGCATAAGAAGCACCCCGAGGCTGATAACAAGACTAAGAAATAAACGGGAATGAAGAAAGGTAATAGTTATTTATCGCATCGTATTATAGACAGCTTTCCGTGGATATTAAAATGAAAAATTACAATATTTAAACCAGTTTTGTTATACCCTATAGGCTGAAAGCTCGGGCTGACATAACAAGTATTAATTTTATGATTTTTATTTTAATATTCGTAGAAAATTGTCTGCGATATTATGTTATACAATATTTTTCAATAGGGCTGAGAACCAGGGATAATCAATCTGATATTAATCGGTTTGGAAGCCATACTGGAAATAAACTATGTCTTTAGCAAAGCTACTCCATAAAAGGGTGATACTCGTTGTTTGGTTAGAACTAAACCAGGAATAAGGTATATATAGCCAATAAGTGAAATAAATCTAATATGATATTTTAGGGGCAGATAAAAGGCCGTCAATTCTACTAAGTGTTGCCCCCAAATATCAGCTTAAAATCACTTACCTATAGGTTTCGTGAATTTTCCCACGAATAAATTTCGTTGTTGGTATAAGCTGGAAATAAGGTTTTTTGTCTTAAATTTTGGTTTCTAATTGTGTTAATTTTTAAATTGAATGGTTTTAGTATTCCATTTGTTTACGATCTCTAACAATCTACTTTTGAACATGTTAAACTTTTCTTCATTTAAGAAATAGAACTATATTTTATTTCAACATTGATAGGTTGTAAAGATGTTTCATTTTAATCTGTAATAGATTGAATTAAAAGAAACACTGTTTTTGTATTTTAAGTGTAAAAAATGCGGATCCGGATCCTTGGACTCAAAAAAATGTGGGAAAAATGTAAAAATCTACCTAACTTTATATAAAATAGTCACTTACAAAGACATTCTCGTGATGAGAGCCAATCTTTAAGGTTTAGGTTCAGACTTAAAAATTAAAAGTATTTTTGACTTCGAGATTAAGGAATAAATATTTTTTGAAAAATTTGGTGATTTTATTTTTATTGTCAAGGATCCGGAGTCGGATCCGGATCCGCACTGACCAAATTTGGAGGATCCGGATCCGCATACAATCAATGCGGATCCACAACTCAGGCCCCAAGGAGCCGATGCTCGGCCTAAAAAAACTGGTTTTAATATTGTGCTTTTTATTAGTAGAAAATTGTCTTTAATTCGATGCGATTTTTCAGTGTGGTTTAGAATCTTTTCTAATTCAGCGGATATTAATCTGTTTCAACCCGTACTTGAATAATCATTATTCTCCAAAATTTTAATTTCCTATTGTTTCGTCATCAATTTCTTGTATCCTTTTCTAAGGAAGTCATCAATAGAAAAATTAATTAGATTTTATTTCTTAATGGAAACTGAAACAAGGATGACATCCATAAGTAGCGAAGTACTAAAGATTCATGGAAGGACAAACAGACAAAATGAATTATAGAGAAAAGGTTCAGTTGATAAATATGCAATAATTGATAGATATCACAAAAAATTTCTGAAATAATATTAAACAATATTTGTTATGTCTTTTTATGCATGGCCGACAAACTGACGGACAAAGTAATTATACACTTATTGCTCATTGATACAGGGAATCTACACCAAAAATTTCAGCCGTCTATCTTCAATAGCAGCCAAGAAAACCGCATTTCCCCCATAGCGTTACAGACAGACTCAATTATAGAGTAGCTTCGCTATTAATAAAGAATTATATGTGTTCATTTAAAACAATTACATTTCACATTTCTGAACTTTTGACTTTTTAAAAGATAAAATACATAAATATTTTGTTTTTGCTGAAAAAAATGTGTTTGATTTGTTTACATTATGCATGATATTTCACAATTGATTAGTTATGGACAAAATTCATGAAACTATATTTCTTTTAATAATAGGAACATAAGGGCATAGGTTTTTTACAGTCTTATAATATCAATCCATTTTTTGATATTTTAATAGTTTTTCTCGTATTCATTCGAATCCGGTATATAGGAACCGGTTTTCATCCATACGGAGAAACTATGTCTAGCATCGTATTATATCCAGCTTTTTACGAATATAAAAATGTACAATTGTTCATTTATAATACTGTTTATACTGTTTATGATACGATGAAAGAAATAACTATTACCTAACATTTTCAGTCTTTCTTTAGAATTAAAAAATATAAAATTTTATGTAAAGCGTTTTCTTTGTCATCGTTAAAAGCTAAGCTTTTCTATTATTAGGGTCGGTCTGTGTGTACTTAACGGTATGCTGTTATCAAAAATTTGGGCATGTTAGAATTGTTCTCTCGATTTCAAATTTCGTATTGTTATTCAAGTTTGTTAGGTGCGATTTAGATGCAATTTGTCAAAACTTGGATTTTACTATACTTTGAGTGGTAGTAGAATGTACAAGATTCATCAAAAACGCAAACAAAATAATTTTAGCCATGCTCTGTTTATTTTGGCCGTCTGTGAAACAAAGTATGATAAGAATTGTCAGTAGTAAGCAAATTGTGTTTTAACTTAGAATATCAGTGTACCTTTTCTTTTTATATGTGTTAATAGTTAGTATTCTACAAGTTTAGCGTGATGGTTTGGCATTAGCCGTGAAATTGCCCCTAGCTTTCTCTTGGGAGGGTGGTGGAGAACCCTCCCCCAAAATAGCATTAAACATTCCCAGGACTCATTGAGAATCTACCCTGTAAAGGAGAGCCATGTTGGTTCAGCGGCTACCGAGATCCTTCATACAGACAGACAGCTTTCCTGCTTTTTACCTTTCTTTAACCTATTAAAATTCTCATAAAATTACTCTTTAAGGCAAAGCATTTTTGTAATTAAATTTTGGTCGGTCTATCTGTAACTGATATCTCTTATCGTTAATATAAGAATGTTAGATTTGTCCTATCGATTTCAAACTTGACTCCTGTAACAGTTAGGTACAATCTAGAAAGCGTAGCAACTCCTTAACCTTTACCAGAAAGTCTCAATGTCCATTTAAAACGTGTAGATTTTTTGAAACTTATCATATTTGTTCATCTAATTTTTATAATAATGATTCCTAGGACAATAATGTTCAATTTATAAGCGCGGCATCTCTATAATTTAAACCTTAAAAATTCGAGTGTCTGATTTTAGAGCTTCGTTTTAAGGGATGTTGGCATGCTTGTTGAAATGATTCAAAATATAATTCGGCATATCTAAAATCTTCATTGCCGTTTTTATTGTCAAAATTTTTATTTATGATTGTTTATATAAAGGATTTCAATAGGAAATCATCGAACCTAAACACCATTAAATAATTCGAAGAAATATTCTTAAACAAATAATTATTATTTACATAACTATCCTTTAATTTTATAGATTAAATATATATTTGCAATTTTTATTAGAAGTAAATAGTAATTTTTAAATATCTTAAGTATTGCTTACTAATAAAAACGAATATTTATTGTTATTTTCTTTATTTAAAAAGACTGTAAAATTATGGGGAAATATGTAAAAAATATAGTAGATAAAAACCTGCATAAAATCAGTCCGACATGTTTCATACTTATTTTTTTTTTTTTATATTGATGTTGACAAGAAGTTTTAGTCGTTTATCTTTTATAGGAGGCGTGAAAATCACGTTTCCTCATAAAGTTCTCTCCCCTCCACATATAGAAAAGTTGTTCTGTTATTAATGCGCAATTGAAAACGCCGCTAATTATGTCAAAACATTTGTCCTTTAAAATGAACTAAATTAACAACTGTTGATAGAAAACAAGGAATAATAAGTTCTTAAGTAGCGCAGCATTTTATACTTTACTTCAATCCACATTCTTACATAGTTTTAGAATTTTTACATGCATTTACCAGGTATCTAAAGGGATAAGACAATGGCAGATGAAATGATGTTACTCAAAATTACCCCTTTTGTGGATTACAATTAGTGGTCGAATTTAAACACTTAACTTAATAAACCAACCAATCCTAATTTAGTAAAAGTTGTTAATCCAACGAATAAGAAAACGTTATTAAAAGACTTTGGGGAATAATGAATAAACAGCCCTTTGCCCCCTCTCTATCTGGGCATTTACATATTTGTGGAATATTAATAATGTTAGCCATAAGTCTTATCACGAAAGACGTTCGTACACACAGTTTATAAAGCAGCTATGCTTCTTAAATAAACAGATGTTTTTTCTTGAATCATATGTCATAAGTAAGTTTATTATTGGAATAAAATTAGTTAATTAAAATAATTTTTCTTATTTGTGACGCGTTGTTATAATTTTTTATTATCAAAATAGATATTTTGACACATAAAAATCATAATTAAGTAAAAAATAATGTAAGGTTTTTTTTGTCTGAAGCTTAAGATTTCTATAACTATTGTACGGATTGAGTTCTGCTTTTTACGGAAATTTCAAATAGGTTGCAGGCTTTCATTGGACTAATTTAATGATTTAGCCCTGGGGTGGTTTTTGGCTATTTTTCAACTCCGTTCTTACCCCTTTGAATAGAAGAATTTGAAGATGCTATGGGCGCAGCCGCTAGTTTTATAAAGTGCCATTTTTATGTATTCATTCTTTGCTTCTTGTAAAAATGAATGTTTGTGTGTTAAAGCTCGGAGGCATAAGTCCATTTTCACATTTTACCAGAGCTAGGGAGCCGCCATCCAGCCGCTTAACAGCTTTGAATTTTATATCAAAGCCGCAATTTAGCTGCTAACAAGCTTCACGTTTTCAACAGAGTTAAGCAGCCGCCATCCAGGTGTTAAAAATATGCGCATTTTGTGCTGCTTAATCGAATGTTACTCAGTGTGTTTAATGGACGAAATAAAGAGTCACGCCAAGCACATTTTTTTTGATTTCAAAAATATTCCTGTTTTTTGGCGGCTGTACTGCTTAGTCCTGCATTTTACAGTGACATTTCGTTGCAAAATTTTCGCCCAATATATGCCATTTTCCCTTTCACATTTTCTTCCGATAGTTTACCATGAAAATAAGGTGTTCTAGCATTGTAGCAAAAACTGCACAGTAAATTTACGTAGATATTATGGAAAAAAAATTCGTCAATTTAGTTTGCTATTTTCCCTGTCATTTATTAGTCAGTTCATTTATCCAGTAGGAGGGGAGGAGGAGATTGTTATTTTAGACCGCTAGAAGGTTCACTTTATATGCATCCCCAAAGTATAAACACGATTATCCAACTGTGCATTAAAATTCCATAAAAGTACCCAAAGTTTTTTTTTATAAATGTTTGGGCTCTAACTTGAACATTAACATAAACAAAACAATAATTGCTTATCATTCACTTTAGATATTTTTTGTTGAAATTTTTTACTGTTTGTGAAACTTTTTAAGTATGTGAATATGCTCTTTTCACAAATGCACTACATCCAATATTTTAAATGAAATTTCAAAATATATTTAAAATTGATTATATATCAACTAGCGGCTACGCCCCTAAAGACTTTAGGGGAAGGGGAAAGCCTACCCTTTATTTATTTTCCAGAGGCAAATACTCTTGAAATGGTGGAGATACCCTACCCATAAATAGCTATAAACCTTTATTGGATAAATAAGAAGGTTCATTTAAAAATGAGAACTATATCGGTCCAGCGGTTAGCGTAATCCTGTGCTATACATACACACACACACACCTAGACAAACACACATCCTGTTACTTAATATATCTTTAAAATGTACGCTAGGCTGCGTATTCAAAGCTTATCTACTTCTTATTAGTTTCTACTAGTATCTTCTAGTTAGAGGTTAATTTAGAAATAAATACTATTTTTACCAGGGATCTAAAGGGATAAAACTATGGCCGATAACTTTATGTTTATCTCCAATGATTATACACAAAATTATCCTTTCTGTATTTTTTTTATTTATTTCGATTGTTGGTTATTCCTGGAAAAGATTTTGTTGTCTTTTTCTTACCCTCTTTATCCTGTTACAGTAAGGTACGATTTTGAAAGCGTGGAAACTTCATAATTATTTTCGTATGTCAATTTATGTTTTTTTAGTTTTTTTGGTTGTTATTCTTATTTTTTATGAATAATGTTCAGGATAAAATGAAAAAATAATTTCATCTTTGTTTCTGACATTCTCATATATTTACATTAATAAGGAATAGATTAAAAACTTATGGAAAAATAATTAAGAATTTTTTCGTCTGGGTCTGATTATTAAAGATTATTATAACAATTTCTCATTAATGATAGCACAGCAAGGGGTCGTGATTCAGCAAATTAATTTCATTTCAAAATAAATAAAAATTTTATATTTTGGTGAAACTTTTTTTATTATGTAACTAAAGAGAAGTGGGTAAGAAGGAAATTCACTGTCTGTTAGTCCATTCCATAATTTTTTTGTGCTGCGCTACATATGATGTTGGAGTCATCCTTGTTTAATAGTCAATAATCTTGAAAATCTGTATTTAATTTGAATTTCACATTTAATTTTTTATTTCAGGTCAAATAACCCTTCATTGACGAACAATCCAAACGCCAAATTAAGCCAACATCACCTCAAATTAATGAAGTATTTTATAATATTTAATTAAATTTTTTTTTAATGTTCGAAATTATTTGTCAAAAATCCGTGAATTTTATAAAAACTTAATTGTCAGAAAAGTAATGAGCTTATTTTATTTCATTGTTGTACTTTTGATCTCAAAATTTTTGTTACTAACTTCAAGTTTATTAATATTTATTTTAACATATGTGTCTTAAGAATGCAATGTTGGCTGTTGATTATTGAATATTGATACTGAAAAATCACTTTTTTGTCAGATTTTTGTGAAATGTAATTCTTTATAAAAAAAGCTTATATAAACTATTGAACCTACAATTTTCGATTCACTTTTTTTTTGGTAAAATTGCTGATTTATGTAAGCTTAAATTTTTTGTGAAATGAATATGTTTTTGATACTCAATTTACACCATTTTACACCATTCAACTGTTTGTAATTTCAGATTTGTATCTCTCTGTATTATATCTGTTAATATTGTATACATCCTTTATTAAAACTAAAATGGCCCCAGTCGAAGCTTTGGCAGAAATACCCTCCCCGGCAGAAGATGCTTACAGGTAATTGTACTTTTAGTCAATATTTATTACTAGCGGCTACGCTCCTAGAGGCCTTTAGGGGCACATTTGAAAGGTTGAGGGACTTGTAGATTCGAACCTTTCCCATCTCTCAATTTAAGTTTTAATAAGGGAAGAAAAAAAAATATTTTTTCCAAGGAGCGTTTTATCTCTTGAGTGAGGGTGGTGGTACTCTCCTCCAAAATAATTATAAACCTTCATAATAAATATGTAAAGCTACACTGTAAAGAAGAACCATATCGGTTCAGCGGTTAGCAAGGATCTATTGGTACACACAGACAAAAGACACCGATCCTGTTACTTTTAAATACGGATTATTTTAATAAGTTGAATGAACGTCTTCTTGAGGTTTTTAAGTTCCCATACGGTCTAGATACTTCATATTTTTATATAGAATAGTTGGGCTCTTACATACCAAGGTTAATTCCCTTCCCAAAATACAAAAACGCTTTTAAAATGTCTTTACTGATATTTTTGGCACTTAGATCTTAAAGATTTTTGTATTTATATTGCAGTTCTGTATACGTTGGGCTTCTTAAAACTTAATATTATTTAAATATCCTTTAGAACTATATACACAATAGGAATCTTGTTTCATAATACCCAATCCATCTTTTGTGAACATATTTAGAAGACAATGCAGTGCACCCGAAATTAATTAAGTTAGTTGCACAATAAAAAATTGTTTATTTTCCTTTCCATACTTCAAATTCTTACAATAACTTTAATAAATCATATAGGTATTAAAGGTTCAACTTAACTATTTTCCCATTAAATTCTTTCATTTTAATTGTTATCTACATATAAAAAAAATGATTTATATGAAGATTAGAACATTTTGTGGATTGATAGATATTCATCCCCTTGCCACATAAATTGTTTTTATTTTAGTCCACATGGAATTCGAGCAGTGTTACTAGGTCCCCCTGGTGCGGGTAAGGGTACCCAGTCCCCAAGGTTAAAAGAACAGTACTGTGTCTGTCACCTGGCCACCGGGGATCTTCTCAGGGCTGAAATTGGTTCAGGTATGGTTAACTTGTTTTAGTAGCCAAGCTTCTCTACAATAGGCGAGTATTGTGCTGTTGGTCGCACTGGAACAAAAAAAAATTATCATGAATGCTTTTTTGCTCATGGAAATTGGTTTTAACTTCTGTTATTTGTCTTATTATCTTATGAAATAAGCGAGGTAGCTCTCCTTTTGACGCTTAAGTTTTGAAAATGGATGTGAACGTCTTACTACACACTCTTCTAAATTTAGTTTTTAAAACAGGTTGGGTTGAAGTTTAAATCAGCTGAGATTGAGAATCAAGGTTTTTCAATCCTAGCCTGATTCTTTCAACATTTAAAAATACACCGGCTAGAATCTTTTTCATGTTTTTTTATAAGATCTATTTATTTATAAAAGGCAGAATTTCTCATCATAGAATTTTGAGAATGTTCATGTATTGCTTAATTCCACTTGTTTAATCTTATGACTTAAAAAAACATTGAACTAAAATACTGTTATGGATTTAGGTATACTTGGATATATTGACGTGGGAAAAATTGTTGTCAATTTATGTTGCTAATTTGGGACTCGTATATTGGTCAGTTTGTTCCTCCAGTAGGAGGGGATTGGGTAAAGGAAGGAGGTGAATGGGGATATCGTTATTTAAGCCAGCTGATAGCATCATTTATAAAGTACATAAAAATTTGTATGACATCCAATTTATAATATATCTATCATTATTATAGGAAGTGAGCTTGGTAAGGAGATCAAGTCGGTGATAGACCAGGGAAAGCTAGTCAGTGATGAGCTTGTTTTGAGAATGGTGTCGGATAATCTGGATAAACCAGAGTGTAAGAATGGTTTCCTATTGGATGGTTTCCCCAGAACTATTGGACAGGTATGTAAGAATGGTTTCCTATTGGATGGTTTCCCAAGAACTAATGAACAGGTATGTGAGAATGGTTTCTTATTGGCTGGTTTCCCTAGAACTATTGGACAGGTACAACAATATATTATGTGGCAAATAATGTAATGATTTCTACCTCTCCTCCAACTCTAATTTTCAATTTATAGGAAAAGAAAACATTTAAATGTTATTTTTAGTACTAAGCTTTCCTTTCTTTTTAATCATTTATACTTCAACGTTTTTTCCAGTTCTGTTATTAGTAGATTCATTTTTTTCTTAGGCTGAGAAATTAGATGTTATGTTGGAGGCCAGAAAACAACCTTTGGATGCTGTTGTTGAATTCTCTATTGACGACAATCTCCTAGTTTCAAGGTAATTAGGCATTTTTATTTATCATCTAACTATATGCTTTACAAGTTTACACAGATGTATGATTTGCGAGTGGGAAAGTATGGAAATTTGAAAAAAAAAGTTTTATTGTAATGCATTCAAAGCATGATATAAACATTATAGTTTCACTATCATTGTCAGTATAATATACCTACCAAGGGTACATTTTGATTTTTTTTAATGGTGAATCATAGCACAGATAATTGATAAACAACTAATTCTATTTATGTCAGTCTTAGTAACGTTTACGCTTGTGTAGGTAGTTTACTAATAACTGGCTACTTAAGCAGCTTTAAATTACTGAAACATTCTCTTTTTCAACTAATTTTTTTTATAGTTTTCTTTAGTTCAACATAGATGTTCCTGTTTGATTATTTATTCTTAATCAGAACTCACTAAATGAACATTAGCGTAAAACAATAGATGGGAAAGGGGTTAAATAACTTGCCGAGGACCCTGTGCCGACTTTCAATATGGTCCTTTAAAAATAACCAATAGCGTTGGAAATAATAACACAGCCATTTCGCAACAAAAGAGCAGAAAAGAATTTGCTAGCAGGTGGAAAGCGGTCCACCAAAGGCCAAAGGGGGATCCAGGTAGTTGCCTGCTTAGGTATACATCTATATTTTATAGATTTATTATATGAACCTCCACTTTCAGGATCTGTGGACGTTGGTTTCATCTTGCTAGTGGAAGATCTTATCACGAAGAATTTCATCCCCCCAGGGTACCTGGCAAAGATGATATTACAGGTAAATTTAATATGATTCAAAATCTTAGGAAAAATACCATCCCCCCCAAAAAAAAAAAAATAATACAAGTTAACATGTTCAATTCTGTGCAAAACTGCGTGGCATTTATCCTGAGACATAATTTGCCAGAGAGTTTCCTTAAAAAAGGATTTTTGATGAAATCTGTATAGCTTAAAGATAGATTTAAATGATAGAGGGAATTTCTTAACTTCTTGGGGCGAAGACACTAGTATGTATGAAAGTATTACTGTATCCATCTTCAAAATTCAAATAAGTAGAAGACCAAATAAACCAAATAGTTTGTATTAGGTTTCTTGAATTTAGTATGAATAAGTGTATAAGAATTATTTAGAGATCTTATTAAGTGACTGATAGTTAAAAATTAGCAAGTTGCTCATGTGTGTTCGCTAATATCTCTTACACAACGACTAAAAGCTTATTAAAAGTCTTAGGATATACATAACTAAACTATTTATCTGCATCATTAATGATATTTGTAGGTGAAGCTTTGGTAAAGAGGTCAGACGACAATCCTGAGACTCTGAAGAAGAGACTAGAACAATATCATAACCTTACTTCTCCTCTTGTGGGATATTACAAGTAAGATATTTTACTGTATTTTAATTCTTTGTGCTAATTCTGCACGTTGGTGGTAAATGGTTCGAATCTTCGTTGAACCAGCAAATATAGTTTTCTAATATCCATCTGATATTCATGCAGCATAAACCAATAACGAAATTAGTTCGAAAAAAATTCATGAAACTAATTAGTGATTTTCAGCTTTCGTGGGGTGTGGCAACACGTATCGAAATTGATAACCTTTATATCTGCCCCTCAAATATTTGTTTACATTTATTCCGCTTGTTGGATATACGTTATTCCTTGTTTTCATGGCCTTCATTATAGTTTAGATGCCTCACAACCTGTAAATAAGAGTTTTTTTTATCTAATTATCCATATTATATCTATTTAGGTATCTTATTAACTATCTATCTATCTAGGTCTCATGGCCTTCACCATAGTGTAGATGCCTCTCTACCAGCGAATACAGTTTACTCCCAAATCCAGAGCATATTTGAACAAGCTAAAAGTAAGAAAAATAATTCTTTTTGGGCCTACTTTTGTTCTTTAATAAATTGTTGTCAATAAATTGATAAATATATTTAGTACGGCAGCTACTCTAACTTTATACTTTGTTGGTACACCGTCTATTTAGTTGTATTTAAGCGTGTTTTTTTTTCATCATAGCTTAAATCTTTTTACAGAGTCAGTTTTTTTACGATAATTGTACTAAAATATTTGTAAATGCTACTGTACTTATATTTATTTTAAGGACATTGGGCTATAGCACAACTGAGCATAAATGTTTGAATGTGAGTTTTAGTAAGGATAATAGGTCATTAGGCATCTGTATAAACATAGAGCAATAGGTATAAATTCAAGTCTCAATGTATATATGTCATGGGGTTAGGGTTGGCCAATAGTTTTTAATTCAGACTAAAATGTTGAGGTACAGCAATGGATTTTTTTTTTGTTGCATATCCCCCCTCCTAATTTTTATTTGGCCATCTTGTATTTATATTGTAGATAATTTAAAAGCTTCGCTTTTATGTTGCGTAATCGTCCTTATTTATGAGATGTCTAATCCTATCTATTCATGAAAATATGAATTGGGTTTTATGTTTCATGCTTACACAAACCTTTAATCACAATTAATTAACATTCATTCTTGTACCTTTTTAACCAAACTAAAATTTTCATAGAGAGAAGGGATAATAGGCTGCTACAATAGTCCCCAAAGTTTTATCTTATTCGTTGGTTTAACAATTTAGGGGACTTAAATGAATTTTGATTGGTTTGTTATTTAGTAGAGTGTTCAAACGTTTCAACCAATAACTTTAATCTACTGAAGGAGTAATTTAGTGTATCATCATTGGAGATGTACATCAATATATCGGCCGTTGTACCTTTAGATCCCTGAAAATCTTTCAACTAGACAATTTATCATGGCTCATTTAGAGTTAATGTTTACTCTAAGGTCTTTGAGTATAAAGCCATTAAAGTATAATATGAATATATTAATTTCCTAACCGTTATGTAATTTTAAATACATAAGTAACCAAAGCAGTGTTATTTAATTTAACTTACCCCTTTCCTGCATTAAGAAATCTGTTTAAAGATTCCTTTATATACAGAACCTAGGTTACTTTTACTTTTAGACAGACGGGCAAATTTTAAAATATCATGTTAGTAAAAGGTTACAGAATCCTTAACCCTGCTTTTTATACTTTATGATTTATTAATCTCCCTGGCAATATCCCTTGATGCTTCTAGTTTACCACACTAACAGTAACCTTGCCACCTCTACCTCGACCTAGATGACGCAACTAAGGATTTCCGAATTATGCTTGGTGAAAATCCGCTAAAATGAACCAAAACAAATAGGAATTAGTTTGTACTTTGGCGCATGATAGGGTCAATTTACCGGAAGTTCGGAATACCAAAGTTCTGAGCTGGATCTTTAAATCATTTTAATGGTGCGCCAAATCGGGGTGAGCCAACTTTCCACCAATGAGAGCACAGC
>LS042906.1:4028-15535 GCA_900241095.1 Acartia tonsa | reverse complement strand
CCCCCCCCCCCCCCCCCCCCCCCCCCCCCCCCCCCCCCCCCCCCCCCCCCCCCCCCCCCCCCCCCAAAATTAAAAATTTTGTAGCAGGGGAAAAAAAATAAATCTTGTGCAGAATATACACCCCTTCGACCTAGATGACGCAACTATTGATTTCCTAATTATTTCTTGTTGATAATCCGCTAAAATGAACCAAAAGAAATAGGAATTAGTTTGTACTTTGGCGCATGATAGGGTCAATTTACCGGAAATTCGGAATACCAAAGTTCTGAGCTGGATCTTTAAATCATTTTAATGGTGCGCCAAATCGGGGTGAGCCAAATTTCCACCAATGAGAGCACAGCATTTTACGAAATCCCGCGCTGTGATTGGCTGACATTCGGCGCACCCCGATTTGGCGCACCATTGAAATGATTTAAAGATCCAGCTCTGTTATCATTAGAAAATAATTTAAGTATCGGTCTATCACAGTTAGCACAGCTGTTGATTTAAGATATAAGAGGTCCACTAACTAAGGGAGGGATTGTTCTATCCATCCTTCATAAAATATAATTTAATACATTGCTTTTAATTAATCCTTTGGCGTCAAAAGATTAAGATTTATTGTTTTTCAAGTAGAACATTATTGTTTTGGGTTACATATATAATTTTATTTAATACAACTCATGTACTATCTGCTCAAGCAGTAGGGTGTCTGTAAATTTTTCATAACTTGGCCCATTTTATCATATTTTTTTTTTCTTGAACTATCGGACAACAATTTAAGCTAATAGATGTTGTATACAGCAACGAAAATCAATCATGTTTAAAAAATTATCTTGGGGCTATTACTCAAACTGCTGGTTAAGCACTGGTGCACCTTCAATCCCTTATTTTTGAAAGATTTAAAAATAAGGAGTAGTTTTATGCTATGTTAAACCCTTATTGGGCTTATGCCTGCGATGACTTCTCACTACGTGTCCACCCAGTGTCCAATATAACCTAACCCAACCTGATCTAAAGCAATAAAGAAACAAACGAATAAAAACCCCTACCATGTTTTGAGTTCATTTATAAAAAGATTAGGGCCTTAACTTGCGTCTTTAATATGTTTTATATAATATGTAGTCGCTCAATGCTTTAGTATTTTTTTTATTTTTCTATGACAAAATATGTGTTGTGTATCCTGTAACTAATGATCATATTAACCATAAGTGTCATTGTTTAATACTACATATAATCCTTTGATTTGACTAGTGGACCAAAAAATAACTCCCTCTTTTTTTATTTTTAAAGAAAACTTGTTTCTAGCCCTTCTTTAATCTTTACTGAACCTAACCTAAAATAATTGAATTATCATCTTGAGTATTTTTTGTGGTCCTTGGAGATGGTGGGTTTTAGTTTTGTAAAACTAGGCGTCCTAAAGAAAGGGGGTAAAGGACTTTACCCTCCCCCCCCCTTACCCGTCTAACTTTGAAATCCCTCATTAAGCTTTGACGTTATATTTAGTTTTAATTAAAAAATGTTTCTTTATTTCAGATTTTAGTGCTCGTCTGGGTGCAAAGTTGTGATTATCCAGCCTCAAATATAACAACAACAACAATATTATATACAGATAATAATATAAACAGATAAAAGTACCTCACTTCTCAATATTATTAATTACTTTTTATCAATATTTTATGTACAAGTAGATCAAATTCTTGGAGTAGCCCCAAATTATTAATTTGCTTTGATAAACCCTAACCACTCTAGCTTTAATTTACTTAAGTAAATAATTTTCTTTGAAAAGGTTCTACAATGATAGATTTGATTTAAGATTTTCCATTATCCCCAAAATTGTAGCGGGGTCAAAGTGTCTCAAAATCAGCCATGTGACTTCATAGAAATGAGGGAGATGAGAGGAGAAGAAGGAAGAAAACTCCTAAAAAAAGAGATGTATAATCCCTCATTTTTATGACGTCACATGGCTGGGTTTTTGAGAAACAATACCCAAAATTTATCTATTTTCATATAAACTATTGATATAAGTTGAAGGTATTTAGCAAGATAAGACTCTTAGCATTAAATTTAGCATTATTGACATTTTGTTCAAGTTTATTTTTAACTGTTAAGAACCATATTTCGCTAGATCCCTTTTAAAATGAGGTTTAGTCAAGACTCGTAGTAGAGATAATATTTTTGTGTGCTATATTAAGCTTATTATCCTTTGTTATCCAGGTTTTTTTATTTTATATAATATGCCACGCACTTTGGGGTTAGGTAGACGGGGTTTAGATTTGCACAAAATAATATAGATTTCTTGTATTGGAGAGAGGGGGGGGGGGGAATATAGATCCTTCGTAGTTAGTTCAGGTCTAAAACAATTATGGACCTTTGGCTGTAGGCAATCCGATTCAAAATACTTTGCTGGGTTCTGAGTAGGAATAAGCATCCGTTTTCTCGACTTTCGTCCATATGGCCACGAAAATCTTGTAAACGGCCTATCTAAACCCCCCCCCCCCTTAATTTTTTTTCATAACCATGACCCGTTTACATATTTCTTTATTCCTTAAAGTGAGACACCAGAAGAAAAATATTTTTCTCTTTCTCCTGATAATTCCTACATTTTAAAAATATTTTTATACTACATACGTCCAGATAAAAAAAAAATACTTAAATTTTGATATTTAAATGGCATTACATATCTAAAACCTGGTTGTGTACTTTTAGTAGCTAAATTCAATGAGCTTTTTCTTTGTCAATTCATAACTTTTAAGCCTCCCTCTGCTGTTTCCATTTGTTTTGTTCTTAATTTTAATCTGCCTCCAAATTAGGATTCTAATGTGGAACAAAACCAGTCAAATAATAATTTACAATAAATGTATTTAATTTAATCGGATTGAAATATGGATAATGATGAAAAATTTAAGTAACAAGCAACTCTAAATATTTGAAGTTATTTTCGTTTGAATCTATACCATGTTTGCTATTAAGTTTTTATTAATATTCTTTTTTTTCATTCCATTATTCTATAGATGTTCAAAAGTTCTTAAATTAACTATTTGCTCCTTACAATAATTTTTATGCTCAATTTTTGTAACATTTATTTACCTAAATAAATCTTAGATGGATTTTTTCAAAAAAAAATTTAGAGATTTTTCTTCAAAACTTTTGAAGATTTTCTTTTTTTTTGAATAAATATCTTTGTTTTTGCCAAGACTGTTTATTTTAAATGTTTTGCCATTTTGTTCTAAGAATGTAGAAACTTTGCTTAGGTTTAAAAAAAAGGCCATAAATAGGATCTTTTGAAGAAGCTACAATGATTTTTAATTAAACAAAACCAACTTCGCTAGTCCTAAATGTTTCCTTGCCATTTACATAAACAATATCCCAGTGATTATTATTATAAAAATTAATTTACAAAATAAATTTGCCTCCATAAATAATATTTATGTATTAACAAAAATTGTTGCCATGAATCAAAATCTGCATTAATGAGAAAAAGGTATTAAAGTATGTTTTTTTTGTTATTTTTATTTATCATGTATTCTTTCATGATCTTTTTATTTCACTTATTTCTCTAATATCAAGGAATAGTTATAAAGATTCTTAAAATATTAGTAGCAGAACAGAAATGAATCTATTTGAAGAAAATTATTTTATAGAATTGTTGTGACTCGTCTTTGCTATACCTGCTTCTTGTTAGTGTAAATTAAACCAAAAATTTCCTAAACTTAACTAAAGCAAAATTGCACAAAAAGGTAAAATGTACAAAAAAAATTTCTATCTCAATGAATTTAAATAATAGACAATTTTGTAGACTGGAAGAGTAACTTTTTACATTTTTTATTTTTTTATTTTTTTTTGCTTTGCTTCTTAATGGTTGTTTTTTATTTACATTTGCAGATTGTTAAAACTTGTTATATAAAAGATTTACTTAAAATTATGAGCTTTGTTTTGTGGTGAATTATATTTTCTTACTAAAATGTAAATGATAAAGTATCAGAATTTTTCAAAATAAAAGATATTTGGGTAAAGGCAGCTTATTGTCATAAACTTATCTGAAATTATGTTATGACTAATCTAAATTCTGAATTATATCTTTTACTTTTATGTGGCTATTTTTTTTTTAAATGTTAAAATTTTAAGGCTTTAATAAAACTTTTGTCTTTTAATTTTATCATTTCAGTATATTTCTATCAAATTTTAGCCATTATATTATTTTCTTATAAATTTTATAGCAGAATATAGCTGTGAATCAAATTTTGTGTTATTTATCTAAAATACAAAGTAGCTTGATGTTTGTCCGTCCGTTTGTCCCTTAAGATCTCGGTAACCACTGAACCGATTGGATTCTACTCGTCATGAAGTTGGTTTTAAGCCAGCTTATACTAATAACGAAATTAATTCGGGGAAAAATCACGAAACCTATACGTTTTTTTAGCTGTCGTTGGGGGGGCAACACATCGTAAAGTTGACGACCTCTCCATTTTCCCCCCAAATATTATTTTAGATTTATTTTGCTTCTTGGTTATACCTCATTCCTGGTTTTAAGCTATTTTCACTCCAAGTTTTACTTTTAACAAAATATCTAATTTTTGGCAATTTCAAATTAAATTAATTTTCTGAATAGCAGCCCCTGCATATATACAGTTGTATTAGTAAGGAATTTTTTTGTCTTAAGTACTGAACTGATTGAGTTCTCAATTTAAGGGACACTTCACAAATGATCCGGGTTGGCTTTAAGCCTTTTTATATTTATGGGTTTAGGCTATTTTTCTACCCCCTTTGAATATAGATTAAAACAATAATTCTTATCTGACTACTAATAATTTTTTGATAGATGGGTAGTTTTTTGCTTGTGTTAGTTTATTTCTTAGGGTTAGGTCATATTGGGTTTTCTACTCTGCAGGGTTTTGGCACCGTAGGGAATGGGCATAACCTGAAAATCTAATATTCCTTTTTCTCGTATTCATTCGAATCCGGTGGATAGAAACCGATTCTCATCCATACGAAAAACTATGTCTAGCATCGAAGTTGGCTTTTGATAGGTTAATTTAGGTTAGGTGATTGCCTCAGAGGGTTAGGCAATTGGCCCTGAAAAAAAACGAAGAATCGCCCCTTATGGAGCTTTGCCACGAAAGGGACTATACCCAATTTTTTAATTCTTAAATTAAAGCTTAACTTGTAGAGTTATTTTATTTTATTTAAAACATTAATAGTTATTTATTCTGAAAGAATAATGGTTAACAAAATAAAAATTAAATTTCTTTTAAGCAGAATTGTGCGTCATTTCTCCATTCTTCTTAATTCTGAAACAAAAACGAATGATTTTAAAAATTAATTGATAGCAATGATAATAATATCCATAAAAGCGAAGCTCCATAATCCGAAAGAAGGAAAAACAAACAATAACTTTTATATATTGTCAGATCTTAATTTTTAAAACAAAAGGGGGAGGTAGGTTGTGCTAAAATTGAGTTTTAAAAAAGAATTAGAAGTACAATATTCACTATATATAATTTTTTTTGTCTATGGTTCTATTCAATAAGGAATACACATATTTAGTGAATATTATCGTTTTACTACTGTTTTTAAGCCTTAAAACTCACACACTTACGGAAATTTAGCACAACCTACCTACCCATTTGTAAGTCTAACCAAAATTGTAAATTAAGTTGAAAGATTGCGTAAATACAGGATACGGTAAAAGGAAATACTTTCAATTTTAGGATTTGATTATAGAGTTGCCCTACATATCCTATTGTACCTTGTTGTCCTAGGAATCATTATTACAAAGATAAGATGAATAGGATAATTATACAATACAAAAAAATTTCAAAAAGTAAAAAATATGTATTCTATAAATGTACGTCTAAATTTCCAGTTTGCCTCTAGGGGCCAAAGGTCCTGTAGTGTAACAAAACTGGTATTAATATTATGATTCTTATTTACTTTACCTGTGACTTTTGTCTACATAAAAAGTATCAAATGGTTGCTGTGTATCCACGGCAAAGAAAGAAAATAAAATGCAGGCAACCACATAGAATACAGTAGCTGAAATAGAAATTTATTGATTTTTAATTATCTTGGTATGGCTGTTTTAGGTTTCCAGCATCCATGGTATTTAGTCGAGGAAAATATATAAAAGAGGCGGACTTATGTGCCGTCATAAAAATAAAGGATAACCATATAGGAAAGCCCAGAAAGTGGTTAGTTATAAAAAAAAAACCACCTCCATCTAATCAAAAAAAATGGGACGGGGGTTAGGCGCTAGGAAAATTATCCTTCGCAAAGAGTCAACAGTATCCACCTATATTTGTTCAAATACCTGAAGCAAAAAATATTCTCCATCCTGTTAGCTCTTCCAAGCCCAAGCTTCCATGAGTTAACCAATTACATATGACAGGTATTAGTGCACCTAAATACACTAAAGTAATAGGATGTCTGTCTGTTTGTTTGTCTGTAACAAAGGATCTCGCTAACCGCTAAACCGATCGGATTCTTCTTAACAGATTTTCATATGTCCTTGGAAGGTTTATAACTATTTTTTGGGGATGGTACTAGTACTACCACCCTCCCAAGAGAAAAAAATCATATCCCCCCGAAAAAAAAATTTAATTTAATTTTTGAAACTAAAATTAAATTCATAAAAGTAAAAGGATCTGTGTACTGAACGATCTCGCTAACCGCTGGACCAATATGGTTCTACTTTAAAGTCAATTTTCTTTTAGGTCCTGGAGGTTTATAACTATTTTTTATGATAACCCTCCTAAGACAAATTGCCTCTAGAAAAAAATTACCCCTCAAAAAACATCAAAATTAAGATGGGTACGACTCTAAGTGCCTCCAGAGAACTCTATACATAATATTCGGTTTCTCACAAAGCTCCCTGCTAGCCTCTAATACCATCTTTAAATTATTTTCATATAAATGGAGGGGGATAGTTTTCCATTTGTTTATTACTTCAGGTCGGGTTAGGTTAGGTTACATTGGCAGGAATCTGAAGGGATAAAACAATGGCCGATAAATTGATGTATATCCTCAATGATGACAAAAAAATTACTCCTTCTGTAGATTAAAAATTGTTGTTGAATTGTTTGAACACTCAACTTAATAAACCAATCAAAATTCAGTTGAAACCCACAAAGTTAATAAACCAACGAATAAGAAAACGTTATTATAAAGCTTTGGAACTAGTGTAATAAACAGCTGATTGTCCCCTCTCTGTTGTATTGGGGTACAATGTAGCCATGTGTACCTGCAAAGTTCCCAAAGCCATTGCTGATGCCCAGAAATGTTCCAGCTCTGTTGGGCGCTTGCAGGAAAATATTCTGGATTTGTGCCGATCCAGTTGCACCTAGTATCATATACATTCATCATTATTAGAATAGCATTCCTCACCAATAAATTGTGTCATTATTATGGCAACATAAGTATACAGTATAAATCTTATTTGACTGTCGATATGAAGTCAGCAATGACAACTTTTTAAATTAATCAACTTAAATGTTGTCAAAACTATTTTTCTAAATTGGTTTGTCAAACATGTTCCCAGAAAGCTTGACGGTACAGGAGAGACATATTGGTCCAGCAGTTGGCGAGATCTTACGTTACAAACTGTAAAACACACAACAGACATCTGACCTATTATGATTGTAAAGGCAGGACTTTTCTCACATTTTACCATCAATAATACAGGGAAAGTGCACTAGGAGCAAAATTCAAACTAGATAAACTCATTTACATCTGATTCACATAAAATTTGGAACAATACTAAGAATTTAGCGCGCACATTGTTATAAACACAGAATAATGCCGCTGTTTTGCGCACTGCACAGGATTCAAGGGAATAATGTTTGAAGCTGGGGAAAGCCAGAAGAATAGCTTAAAACCTGATACTAACCTGTAAAAGCAAATCCAGCAGTCATTACAATGATACAAAGCAGAGGGTCAGTTGTTATGAAGCCCATAGCAATGGTTGTAACTGCAGGCGGTAATAACTCAAGCGTAACAAATAATTTCTGAAAAGTTATTCATCTTTATGTTGGTTTCATCAATCATTTTATGAAAAAAGCTTAACATTTAAAATGTTTTACGTCAAAGAAGAAGGTACATATCGAACTTTAAATTACACTGGTAACCAAAGATTTTTAAAAAATTCAACTCAATAACTTTTTGTACATTTGTTGAATTTTTGTTTATTAGTTCCAATCTATTAGTGTCAAAAAATTTTAACCAATAATTTAAGCTACATAAGGGGTTATTTTGTTTATCATTTTAGGGGATGCAAGTAAATAAATTTATCATGCATTGTCTATCATGATCCATTAACATACTATGCAGAATAGTAGAAGATTAGTTTTTGTATTTTAGACTTGAACAGTGTGTTTGATGATATGATTTCAAGACAATCGACAGTAATTTCCTCTATCAATCTATCAATGGTGGTGAGCTTTGATTACAACTTTAGGCATGTTAGAATAGTTTAATCGTTTTAAACATTGTAGAAAGATTCATGCAACGATGGGAATGACATTTCAAGCGTAGCAACTCTTTTTAGCTTTCTAGGCTGTTTCTTAATGTACAAAAGACGGTGTTTTCAGGATCTCTACATACTAAGCTGTTTACAGTGCCTATAAAAAATGACATCATACAATACAAATGACCAATGATAGGCCAGTATACATTTAAATTTAATAGGCACTATAAAAAGCTTCCTACATATGTACATTAACAATCCACCATTTGTTAATTTGATAAGTATATTCTTAATTTGAGCAATTTCATGGTTTTTTTTGTACAAACTTGTATAGTATCTTTAAAAATGTAAAAATTTTACATGAGTTTTAATTCTCTGCCAGTGTTTAGCCTCCACAAGGTAATCAGATAGAAATCCAAATATTTGACAAAAGATAAACTGTGCAAGGAAGGGCAGTGTAGTTAACAAAGCATTCTAAAACAAGGATGACAACATCCATAATTGCCAAGCTCTGAAACGGTAGGACAAACGAACATTAACACTTATAGAGTGTTAGAGATAATTAGAATATAAATGTATAACAGTCGAAACAAAATTGTAAGTTAATTTTTTTTGTTTTTTTAAACTGCTTAAATACAGTTATAACATTGTACTTTGTTGTCCTAGTAATAAGTATTACAAAAATCTGATCAATCGAATTAATATATCACATGAAATTTTGTTGTTTAAAAAGTTAAAGATCAACATAATAATAGACGTACGGACATTCTGGTAACAATTATAGAGTTGCTACGCTTTCTGAATCGTACCTAACTGCCACAGGAATCACCAAGCAAAGTTTTAAAACAATAGGACATTTCTAACATGCCTAATTTAATGAAAAAAGCTATACGTTCCAAACGGACGTACGGACCGAACTTAATTATATAGAAAATCTTTTTGTTTAATTATCGCATGATTAGACAATTGTTGGATAGATAAGTTGATAACTTCTAGAGGTAATGATTTGCGCCTTTTATTGGGCCAAGGCATTCCCCCTACTCGATAAATTATTTGTAACGGGGCTAACCTATGCCCAATGCGATCTACCCTAACCTGATTGGTTGATTTGGTTACCTCTGTGTAAGTCAATTGTTTCCCACTCTCCAGAGAGATGAATTCCACAAATGTTGGTCCCATTACTAGCAGAGCATATAAACCCCAACTAAAACAAAATCAAAATAATCATGCACAGTTTATTATTGTAGAAATTTAATTTGAAGTTTCCAGATTCTATTTCTGGCAACCAGAAAATGCAAAGTAATCTAATTTTTAAGAAGAATTAGTTTGAACATTTCAAGTTTAATTTTCATAATCCTCTAGAAGTTCCGTTCTCATAATCATTTTCTAATCCTGAACAAATTTA
Source organism: Acartia tonsa (assembly GCA_900241095.1). Lineage (NCBI taxonomy): Eukaryota > Metazoa > Arthropoda > Copepoda > Calanoida > Acartiidae > Acartia > Acartia tonsa. The sequence goes on along the minus strand of LS042906.1, from coordinate 5,690 downwards.
TTTGCTCATTTAAAGTTAAGAAAAACCACCTTTAAAATTTATGGCTATTTTTATCAATTGATTTCCTCATTGTTCACTTATATTCAGCATTCAATAAAACATATGACTTATAATCATAAGGCTTTTTTATAAAAAACTTTAGAAAATCAATATTCTAAAATTTTCACAAATTGCAAATATTTCAATTGATAGCAATTTGGGTGGACAAGGCGAATCATGGAGTAGATGCTTATTGATCCAGGGAATGTTCACAAAAAATTTCACAAGATTACCTCATATGACATATAAATTATTATAAAAATAAAGAAATAATATAATATATCTTTCCTTTTTAGATAAAGTTTCATTTTCTATCCTAATTATTTTACTACAATGTACAATTTTAAATAATAAAAAAAATGTTTTGTACTATTTTTTATCAGGAAGGAAGGGACATTGGGCTGTTTGTTTATTACACTAGTCACTAAATTCAACAATAACGTTTTCTTATTCTTTGGTTCTACAAGACTTTTATTGAAATTTTATCGGTTTGTTTAATACGTTGAGTGTTTAAACGTTTCAACTACTAATTGTAATCTACAGAAGGTGTATTTATGTGTATCATCATTGGGGATGAACATCAATTTATCGGCCATTGTCTTATCCCTTTGGATCCCTGATTTTCTATACTCTTCATGCTATTGTTAATACTAGACAAAAAAAATTAGTAGCAAATCTCCTCTAAACTTGAAAAATACCACAACTTAACCCCTTTTTTTGGATTGAAAATAATTTGATTTAATTAATTATTACTTCAGGTCAGGTTGGGTTAAGTTATATTGGGAAAATGGTAGCTGTAATATTTGCTAGATTCCTCTGACCAATGAGCATTCAGTTTATTAACTTTATTATGGTCGGTCCACAGATAATGCTATCAGATACACAATTTCTGTAGGGGTAATGCACTTTTCCAGCTACGAAACCGATTCTGAATCCTCTGGATTAGAACCGGTTTTCATCCATACTTAAATATAATATATTACATAATTTTCTACTAATATTAAATAAAAGTCATAAAATATATACCAATTTTGTTAACCCGGAGTAACTGGTTTTTATCTTATAATTCTTTCTTTTAATATCCACGAAAAGCTGACTATAAAACAAAGCGATATATAACTATTTTTACTTGTTAAATAAAATGGCTGTCAATGCTTTACATTTTTACAACTTTTCATTCCATCCATTTTTTTGTATTATCATTCTAATATATCTTTGCTTTGCCATTTATGGACGTTGTCATACTTGCTTTTATTCTTAAAAGACATTGAAATGAAAATGAGACACATTATCTAAAGAATTGATTGAACAAAAGAAAATATTTAATCATCTGTTGCGCAGCATCTTTATGACTGGGGAAAGTTCGTCCGTCCGTCGCTGAACCATATCAACGTTTTTGTTTCTACTTGTTCTGTAGTAACTTGTATATTTAATTCCATTAAGTGATATTAAGTGATATAAATATTATACAATAAATCGATGTACATTTGATAAAACTCTTTATCTATAATACAAAGTAGCTTGATGTCTGTCCGTCTGTCTGTCCGTCCCTTAAGATCTCGGTAATCACTGAACCGATTGGATTCTACTCTTCAGGGTATATACCTATTGGTCCTGTGGTGG